>JAFEMH010004161.1:0-224072 GCA_022495995.1 Adenophora triphylla var. japonica
TTTTGGGCGTTTGATCCTCGAGATTTATGTTTGGAGACGTTTGTGATTAGGGATTTGTGTTTGGAGGCGTTTGCGCCACAGGATTTTTTTTGGAGGCGTTTATGCCTCGGGATTTGTGTTTGGAGGCGTTTGTGCCTCGAGATTTTTGTTGGAGGAGTTTGTGCCTCGGGACTTGTGTTTGGAGGCGTTTGTGCCTCGGGATTTTTGTTTGGAGGAGTTTGTGCCTCGGGATTTTTGATTTGGTGGCATTTGTGCCTCGGGATTTGTGTTTGGAGGCGTTTACGCCTCGGGATTTGTGTTTGGAGGCATTTGTGCCTTGAGATTTATGTTTGGAGGCGTTTGTGCCTCGAGATTTGTGTTTGGAGGCGTTTGTGCCTCAGGATTTGAGTTAGGAGGCGTTTGTGCCTCGGAGTTTGTGTTTGGAGGCGTTTGCGCCTCGGGATTTATGTTTGGAGGCGTTTACGCCTCGGGGTTTTTGTTTGGAGGCGGATGCGCCCCGGGATTTGTGTTTGGAGGCATTTGCGCCTCGTGATTTGTGTTTGGAGGCGTTTATGCCTCTGGATTTGTGTTTGGAGGCATTTCTGCCTCGAGATTTGTGTTTGGAGGCGTTTGCGCCTCGGGGTTTGTGTTTGCAGGCGTTTGCACCTCGGGATTTTTGTTTGGAAGCGTTTTTGCCTCGAGATTTATGATTTGGAGACGTTTGTGCCTCGAGATTTGTGTTAGGAGGCATTTGCGCAACGGGATTTTTGTTTGAAGGCATTTGCGCCTCAGGGTTTGTGCTTGGAGGCGTTTGTGCCTCGAGATTTGTGTTTGGAGGCATTTGCACCTCGGGATTTGTGTTTATAGGCGTTTGCGCCTCGGGGTTTCTGTTTGGAGGGATTTGTGCCTCGAGATTTGTGTTTGGAGGCATTTACGCCTTGGGATTTGTTTTTGTAGGCATTTGTGCCTCGAGATTTGTGTGTTGGAGACATTTGTGTCTCGGGATTTGTGTTATGAGGCGTTTGAGCCTCGGGATTTGTGTTTGGAGGCATTTGTGCCTCGGGATTTGTGTTTGGAGGCATTTGCTCCTTAGGATTTGTGTTTGGAGGCGTTTAAGCGTCGTGATTTGTGTTTGGAGGCGTTTGTGCCACGGGTTTTGTGTTTTGGAGGCGTTTGTGCTTCGGGATTTGTGTTTGGAGGTGTTTTTGCCTCGAGATTTTTTTGGAGGCGTTTGTGCCTCGGGATTTGTGTTTGGAGGTGTTTGTGCCGCGAGAATTATGTTTGGAGGCGTTTGTGCCTCGGGATTTGTGTTTGGAGGCATTTGCGCCTCGGGGTTTTTGTTTGGAGGCGTTTGCGCCTCGGAATATGTGTTAGGAGCCATTTGAGCCTCGTGATTTGTGTTTGGAGACGTTTGTGCCTCGGGATTTGTGTTTGGAGGAGTTTGTGCCGCGAGATTTATGTTTGGAGGCGTTTCCGCCTCGGGATTTGTGTTTGGAGGCGTTTGTGCCTCGAGATTTGTTTTTGAGGCGTTTTCGCCTCAAGGTTTATGTTTTGAAGCGTTTGTGTGAATGTGTGCCCCAAATTTTTTGTTTATTGGAATTCACGCGAGTTTGAAGACATCCGAGTTATTTGAAAAACGGAGTCGCCACGCCATTTTGATTACCTCAAAACTTTGAAAAAAAGGTTTTATGGGTTCGGAGGTTAAGTTACCCCTTGGGAAGAACGTTTGGCGTTCACCCAAAGTGCCTTGCCGGAGCAAGTCTCCCGAGATTTCATTAATCGTGATTGCTTGCTTGCTTTCTTTGTGTGCATGTGTTTGAGAGTAAAAGGGGGAATGTCCCAAGTTATCTTCCGGACGTACAAACCATTTGTTGGTTGTCGCTCGGGATTCCTTGGAATTTATGTATTTGGGATTATGATCCCGTCCTCATCTTATGACTTATGATCATCGCATTTTAAACCTCGGGACCCTCGGGACTTGCGTGATCGAGAGCATGACTCTCTTTCGGGTCAAAGATGAGGTTCTGTAGGAAGGAATGTCCTTAGCCCATCAATCCTACGCTTTAAGACGGTCGAGCTCGTATAGAGGCTTCATACTCATTCTTAAGCGATAATCGGAGATATAGGGTTCAAGGTTATCCTTTTCCTAAAGAAATCATGAACCTTTAATGGAAGGAACGATGCAAAGATGAGAACTTTTACACCGGTCCGTTCCAAGGTTGGGGGAAAGGGGAAATGCATGATGAAAAATGACTCTTTAATGAAAAGATGACATTTTGGTTTTAGCAAATGATGCTTTTTGATTTAAAGAAAGGATCTTTATTGCAAATGATGCATAAAGATATGATTTTTATGCAAATGATGCATTGAAAAAGGTTTTTGAATGCAAAGGATGCATTTTTATTGGAAAAGATTTGATCTTTATATGCAAATGATGCATAAAGATAACATTTTTATTGGAAAATAGGGATTTTAGGTGCAAAGGATGCACCTTTATGAAAAAGACTACATTTTTATGACAAATGAGGTCTTAATGCATGCAAAGGGGAAGGGGTGATAAAGAAATGATCTTTATGAATAAATGCCAAGTCCCAAGCAAGATATATGAATGCAATGAGCAAGTATATCAATTAAAATGCAAGGTTAGGGCGTGCGAGGTTACCAATCGTTTCCTTCGCTTCTTCGGACGGAGCTAGGAGGAGAGGTTCGTCTTGGGTCTTCAAGGAGGAGGGAGATGGCTTCTTGAGCTTCTTCTTCGCCTTCTTGAGCCTTCAAGGGTGTTCTTCACGTCTTGATTATATTGCTATGGGGTGTGTGTGTTTTTGTTGTTGTTGATTGTTGTGTTGAAATGGGTAGAGGAGGGCTCTATTTATAGGCAGTCTGGATAAGGCTAATGAAGCCGTGCGGCATGAGCCGAGCAAATGAGGCCGTGCGGGCTTATCCATTGTGACTCAAAGCATTCTAGAACCATGCAAGGTGGCATTATTCTAGAACCTTCTCCCTAATTAAGAAAAACGTGTTTTCTTAATTAGGAAGGCTTCCTTCAGCCCTAATTTTAATTTGGGACTACTTTAGGACATTTCCGGAACACTAGGAAGGTCCGGGGAATTACCGGGAAACTTACCGAAATGTCGGGAAAATTAACCTAAGGCATGAGCCAGATTTGGGTACTTACAGAAGCCCTCGGCAACGTCACTTGCAAGGCGAGTGGGGTTGTCGATAGAAAAGGATCCGATCTCGGCGAATGCCGAGACGGATTGGGAGACCAAGGCGGTCGAGTGGCCGAACCTTTTGGAAGGCTACCTACGTATCCCTGAGGAATCAAGCCAGCCGTAGTTCGGGATTAGGATCCGCCTGGGAAGGAAGAAGAGAAACCGGGTCTCTCGCCGGGACAAAGAAGAGAAAATGACCTAGGAGGTCAAGCAATTGATCCTACCGGGGATATGCTAGAGTGACCCTGTGGTCGGATATCCGAACTTCTATGAGGGGGCGCTTTATCACTGAGGAGTGACAAAGAAACAGGGTGACCAAAGTGGTCGAATGGCTGGACCTTTTATAAAAGGCTACCTACGTATCCCGGAGGAATCAAGCCTTGATCGTAGTTCAAGCATCACTAGATAGTTAGGAACGATGTCTAGGATCCTTGAGATTTTGACAATTCGGAGGTCACACCCGAAGAAGCTAGAGCTTATGGGCTATCTCTTTATGACGGAGATAGAGGTAACTTGAGTTGGGAAACTTGAGCGTACGTCACTATTCGCGGATGAGGTAGCACAAGTTGGAATGACTTGGGCATACGTCACTATTCGCGGATAGAGGTAGCACAAGTTGGAATGACTTGGGCATACTTCACTATTCGCGGATAGAGGTAGCACAAGTTGGAAATGACTTGGGCATACGTCACTATTCGCGGATAGAGGTAGCACAAGTTGAAATGACTTGGGCATACATCACTATTCGCGGATAGAGGTAGCACAAGTTGGAATGACTTGGGCATACGTCACTATTCGCGGATAGAGGTAGCACAAGTTGGAATGACTTGGGCATACGTCACTATTCGCGGATAGAGGTAGCACAAGTTGGAATGACTTGGGCATACGTCACTATTCGCGGATAGAGGTAGCACAAGTTGGAATGACTTGGGCATACGTCACTATTCGCGGATAGAGGTAGCACAAGTTGAAATGACTTGGGCATACTTCACTATTCGCGGATAGAGGTAGCACAAGTTGGAATGACTTGGGCATACGTCACTATTCGCGGATAGAGGTAGCACAAGTTGAAATGACTTGGGCATACTTCACTATTCGCGGATAGAGGTAGCACAAGTTGGAATGACTTGGGCATACGTCACTATTCGCGGATAGAGGTAGCACAAGTTGAAATGACTTGGGCATACGTCACTATTCGCGGATAGAGGTAGCACAAGTTGAAATGACTTGGGCATACTTCACTATTCGCGGATAGAGGTAGCACAAGTCTAGAGTTCTGACAATTCGGAGGTTGTCACCTAGTGTTATCCCGTTATAACGGAATTAACGGAGGCGACTGGGAATAGAGCTCGATTGCTAAAGAGATAAGGGATATTTTTCAAAAGATGTTATCTTGTTTAAAAGATAACGGAAATTGCATGCCCAAGTGGAAGGTCCAAAGGTGATTGTAATTTCTCGCCGTAGCGAATGAAGCCGCCCGCATGAGATGGAGAAAAGAAGCCGTACGGCTAGAGACCCGTTTTTTCCAGATTATTTAAAATCAGATTTGAACGGGCCATTGGCATTGTATTGCCGCCCAAGAACGCAGAGAGAGAGAGAAGAGAGAGAGAATTTCGAAATTCTTTCAACCCCTTTGCTTCCCTTTGATTTGAGATGGATCCGGAGGGCAATCCCATACCGAGGCAAGCAAGAAGAAACATCTCGGCGGCCGCTCGGAGGAGGAGAAAGGAGCTCGTGCGAACGGAAAGAAAGTATGACTTTCTTACGCCTCCATCGGAGCTTTACCCGGGGAGAAGGGAGCATAAATCAACGAACCCGCGATCGGTTGGGGTAAGCATTCTCATTTTGCTCAAATCCGATGATTTTGCTTGAATTTTGAATGATTTTAGGGCTTGACCCGAATTTTAGGATTTTTGAATGATTTTTTGAATGATTTTGAGATGCATGAACAACCTATGAGGCTAAGAATATGCAATGTGCAACTTGTTTGATGAAAATTATGAGAATGACTCACTTTTTTCTCGCAAAATGAAGTAAGAATGAGAATTTTTCAAAATATGAGACGGAGTTCTTGCCTTGTGCTAGAACTAGGTCAAAATTCTGATTTTCAATGAGAAAACATGATTTTGGAAGATGAAAATGATTCATGCATGCCATTTTTTGAAAGAATAATGCTTATGTGCGAAGAATTGTGATTTTGTGCTTTAGGAAAGCAATGACGCGTTTCAAGTGATGAAAGACACGTTTTTTGATGCAAATAATGCTAGAAAAACTTTTGTGAATGCTTTTCTTTTTGAAAATATGTGCACTTTTGAATATATGCATGCTTTTGAAATGATATGAAGGACTGACGCTTCTTTTTGATGTGCTTGTCTACAGGAGAACAAGTCTAGAGGACCATCGGAGATTGCAGTTAAGCTTTGGCAGAGGATGCCGGATTTTGAGAAGAATGGGGTAAATCCCAAGCAGCTGGTGAGGGCTACCGGCTTAGATGCGTTTGTAGAGGCCATCGGCAGGGGTGTCCACATCACCTCTAAGAGCAAGGGCTTGGTCCAGGCCCTTCTCGAGTTCTCGTGGGACAAGACACATAGCTTTCACCGAGCCGGGAGAGCCGACAGGACTCCCGCCGATTTCACAGCCTATTACCGGCCTACGCTCACCGGGAGGCCCGTGACTTGGAGAGACCATATTACAGCCGAGGAGTTCCAGGCTTTGGTAGGATTTGAGCTGATTCCCAAGGGGCCGGGATGGAGACACGGAATGTCGAGGTGGCGCCCGTACTTGCATGCGTAACTTTGTCGCTAATGATGTGACCGCCAAAGCTCGGCTAGAGCATTCATATGGTTGATGCTATCACTCACTATCTTCGCCAATTCTCGGGACGCTAGCTATGACTTGCCTCCTCGACTCTCTCGGGAGGATGTGGATGGGATAGGGACGGTCTCTTGGGGCGAGGCCGGATTGGCGAGTTGTACTTCTCATTGGACATGTACAGCGGAACAAGGTCGCCATACGGATCGCTTCTCATTTGCCCTCGAGGTAGTCTCCTTTTTTTTTTCTTTTCTTTTCCCGTCTTGAGACTTTTATAAGAGAGAGAATGACCTTTTGATGTTTTGAACATGCAGCCTGGTTTTGCGAGGTGATCGGGTTCTTCCCTCGGGAACCAGCAGAGTGATGTCACCATCTTCCCCGCTATGGTTCGCTGGAGGGGAGATGCGAGAGATAAATTCACGGGGAAGACCCGGATTACCTTCGATTACAAAATGGTGAGGCCGGTCATCAACAGGATGGGCACGACGGAGTGGACTTCTACCCCGGGGCGTGTATCCTGAGATTTTGGCCGGGAGATGCTATCGAGGTGACGAGGCAGAGGAGGTGGCTCACCGGGCCGACATGTGATGTCATTTATCCTGGGACCGCTTCTCGAGGCAAAGATGGTCATGTTCCCCCACTAGATGCCATTACTCCTCAGATCCTCCAAAGACGGATGCTACAGCCTGTGGATTGGCCGAGGATGAGATTGCCAGTACCAGGTGCGTGGCCGCAGAGGAGTACTTCGACATGGACACCCCTACGCCGTGTTTGTGGAGCAGCCGCCCGAGGACGCCACGTGCTAGTGAAGCCGGCGGTCACTGTGGATATGGGGAGGATGAGCCTACCGACCCGCCGATCCCTCCCCGCGCATTTGTCCTACGTGGTCCATGGAGTGCCGAGGAGGATGAGGATACCCGTCCCTCGATGCTAGGGAGCCCCAAGACACCTTGCCGCCCGATAGCACCGTAAGTGTACTCTTAGGGTCTTATTCCCTTTTAGCTTTCGCATTTTCTCGCTTTTGCAATTTTCTCGAGATTTTCCGAGATTTTTCTTCTTTTTCTCGTGTTCCAGCCGCACTTACGATAGGCCGGTCGTGCAGTAATAGGGGCCGGAAGGACATGTGCCGGTCTCTTCTCGAGGAAGCCGGCTCGCGCTTCAAGGCGGCAGCCGGATGCACAGGAGCCTGGGCGCAAGAGACGGCACGTCTGGGGCACATGCCTACCTCATCGGCCTCGAGTACTCTTCCAAAGGCCGCATGCCTGGGCGGGGACCCAACGCCGACATTCTCGGGAGCAAACTGGCCGAGTACGGCACGATAATGTCCATTTGTCCGACGTGAGCGACTGTGAGGACTTGATGAGGGAGGCTAGCATTTATGAGTTGAGCAAATGATGAGGAGGAAGAAGAATCGGAGGCCTAGGAGGTCTCTAGAATAGATTTGGAACGAAAACAAACAATGAACAATTTTTATGCACACTTTGTTTATTTTTTGCTTTATTTGGGCGCCGATGGGGCGAAAACATTGTATTTACATTTTATTTACTTTTCTAATTTATGCTTTTTCAATTTGCATATTATCCGAGCCTTGGGGCGACTTTTTGCTTGGAATTGGGGTCAAATCGGGCCAAAATGATTTATAATGGTATATAAATGCTTGAATGGCTTCGGATATGTTTTTGTACAGTTTTGGTTGAAAAGTGGGGTGAAAACTCCCTTGGGCAGCAATCTTGGTTGCCGCAGAATTTTTCCGCAGAGGGCTAATGTAGCCGTGCGGCATGGCCTCGAGGGCAAATGAAGCCGTGCGGCTCACGCCTGTCTCGAGCCGGTTATTTTCTCGAATAAAAGCAAGGCTTGGCCATTTCATTTCATTTTCACTCTAGACTTGTCCCAATTGTTCCCGCAGCATATTTTGGACCGAAAAGCACCATCTTTGAACACTTTGCGATGGAGAAGCCCGTCAAATTGCAAAGGGGGAAGCGAGACCATTTTCTATCCGGTCTTCAATCTTGGGCGAGACATAACTTCCAAAATCACAAGGGACTCGCTTGATTCTTCCTTCAAGATCAAGTCTTTATGGCATTTGAGGGATCTCCCGCCCGATTGGGACTCGTTGAGAGCCGCAAAGAAAGTTCCTCGGGACGTCCGAGACATGTTTATCGCTTTCTTACAACGAAATTGTCCCAACGCACGAAGACTTCAGCAGCCTTGATTGGGGGTCCCGAGACCGAGGCTATATCTATTCCGCTGATCGGAGACGTGCCGGTGACGGTAAAGCTTGCATCTTTTCTCGCATTCCTTTGGGAGAGGCCGAGAGGATGATGGTAGCCCCTGATAGGATTGACCTTTCGATATCCCGGCAGTTTGGGTCTCCAGATATGGCCGCGACCACGGTGGCTATGGATGCTTTCATTCTCTCGCGTATTCTCTCGTTTTGTTCACCGCCGAGTCCGTGGGGATCCGTCATAGTGGCCTCTTGGACATGGTCGAGACCGTGTGGCCGGGAAGGATATTGTCCCGCTGGTTTTGGGAGAGACATTTCATGGGATCGATAGGATGGCTCGGGAGACCATTTCATGAGGTCCGGGAGTCCGGCTATGTTGACTTCGTGGCTGCAGGAGAGGCTCTGGCTTTGCCCGGGGCTTTGCCGACTCGCCCCTCGGGTGATTTCTGAGAGGTGCGCCTAGGCAACAGGAACAGGTAGCCGGGAGCCGATGATGGCTAGGCTATCCACTTCGGACATCCGTTGGTGGATACCACATTGGAGGTTGCGCACAGAGGATATTTCAGAGTCTTATGCCGTGAGGGTTCCAGGATTCTCGCCGGTCGTCCTTCTACATACCCCGCTTGGTATCCAGCGCTTTGGGGCTTTACAGAGCCTTTGAGTGATCGGGAGGACATCCGGACCATGGAGGTGGTGTCATTGGACATGAGAGATCCAAATGCCTTCTCTTTCTTCTCGAGGGCTTGGACATATACTCGCTTTCCCACCCGTGGCTATCTTCAGAGCAGAAGAGCACCATCTTGACCACCGTCTACTTGGACCGGTACGAGAGGGAGACGGGAGCGACTGTGTTATCTTGGAGGATAGACGCCGAGCTTTATTGGGAGCCGATCGTGACTCGAGTAGGACTCGAGGGAGACCGAGGCTAAGGCGAGTTGCCATAACCAATCAGTGACTTGGTCGTAGATATGGAGGCTCGGTACAAGAGGCCGTCCGAGGTCGCTCCTTCGACCGAGGCTCGAGGGAGGAGGTGCGGACTCGTGCTCGGATAGAGAGAGCACTCATTGACACGGGGTTGGTAGAGGCTCCAGTGAGGATACCAGCAGGTCGGGATGAGGGATACCGACATTATTGAGAAGAAAAGGAAGAAGACTCGACGAGGCCGAGGAAAAGGGAAGAAGATCAAGAAGACTCACAATGACGACCGACAAGTCTTTTCTCAAGATCCTCTTATTGCCATTTGCAAACACATTAGTTTATTTAGGCATTTTATTGTATTTTAGATCTTTTTAGCAAAGTTAGCAAGAGTTAAGAGGTAGACCGTGCTTGAACTCATCAAGAAGTTTTTAACTTGTAATGAACAAGGCATATTATCTTAAAAATTAATCAAGACACATTTCATGGAAATTCAAATGTCTTCTTTTTTTTTTTTTTATTGATCGTGACATATTTCATGGAAACTTAATCGTCCTTTTTATTGTTTAGACCGAACCATATATGGCCGCCACGTTCCCCTTTTACAAGAAAGGCTAAGGGGCTCAGTCTACGTAGTTCATTCTCGTGAACCAATTTTTTTATGTGCACTCGTTTTTTGCCTAGACCGCCCTTTTTGGGGTTTTCACTTAGCCGGGCATTACTCTTTTTGCACTAAATTTTTTTTTTTTCTTTTTTTTTTTTTTATATGTGCAACCCCGTCTTTTGCCTAGACCGCCCTTTTGGGGTTTTCACTTAGCCGGGCATTACTCTTTTTGCACTAAGATTTTTTTTTTTTTTTTTTTTTTTTTTTATTAGACATAGTATCTTCGGAGTTTATCACCGCTGACCGGGTGGACAAAGGGATTGCCATCCAAGTCTCGCAAGCTTCATTGCTCCTCCCGACAAGCATCTTCTCGCACCACATAAGGGCCGATCCAGACGGGTTCCCATTTTCCCAGGGGGTTGTCTCCGGTAGGGGGCTTTACTTTCAAAGACTAAGTCGCCCTCTTTGATGTCTCCCGCCTTGACCTTTTATCAAACGCCCGCCATTCGCCTCGGTAGGCTCGGGTGTGTTCCATGGCTTTTAGCCTTCTCTCGTCAAGGTGGCTAACTCATCATGCCGGCCGCGCAACCATTCCACTTCATTGACACTGCTTTTCCAGAGGACCCTTAATGACGGGATTTCCAACTCCACCGGTAACACCGCTTCCATCCCGTAAGTTAGGGCAAAAGGAGTTTCTCCCGTGGCCGTTCCGACAGACGTTCAGAGCCCCAGAGTGCTAGGTGCAGCTTTTCGGGCCAATCACGACCACGGATGGCCATCTTCCGGATGATCCGCTCGAGTGTCTTATTAGCAGCCTTCCACGGCTCCATTGGTCTCGAGGTCTCGTACGGGGACGACTTGTGGCGAGTAACTCGAATTCCCGATGCTAGCCTATCGCAGCCTTCCTTCGAAGTGTGACCCATTATCGAAATGATCTCGCTGGGCACCCCATATCTCGCACATTATGTTTTCTTTGATGAACTCGGGCCACTTTTCTCGGAAGTGAGGACCTTGTAGGACTTGGCCTCTACCCACTTGGTGAAGTAGTCGATGGCTACCAACACGAACTCGTGCCCATTGCTCCCGGCCGGGATATTTTCCCTATCACGTCAATGCCCCAAGTTGCAAACGGCCAAGGAGTCGTCATGCAAGACATGTGTCATGAGGTGGGAGATGGTTGAGGTTGGCAAACCGCCGGCATTTGTCGCAGTTCTGACGTGCCGAACGCAGCCGTCTCCATGGAGATCCAGAGTAACCCATTCTCGAGGATCACTTGCATCGTGGCTCGCATTCATGTGAGGACCGCAGGGACCATTGTGGACTTCGGTCATCAACTCTCTCGGCTCTTTCTTGAGTGACACATAAGAGGAGTGGTCCTTGATACCGCTTCTTGTATAGGTTGCCTCCTAGAATGACATAATGAGAAGCCAACCTTTTCGTGGCTTGTAAGCTCTTGGCTCGATACCTTCTTTCGGTCTACCTTCTTCGTCTCGAAAGCCGACTCTCCGTCTTTGAGGAATTGGTAACTGATTGTACCAAGGTTCCTTTATAGGCTCGGGTCCTGTGTCCACTTCACAAATGTAAGGTCCGGGCTTCTCTTCTACCCACTCAAGGGCTTTATGGCTTTTCCCTGGGATCTCTACCAATGAGGCTAGAGTAGCTAGGGCATCTCGCGAACTGTTCTTTTCCTCGGCAAGTAGTGGAAAGTCACTTCTCCGAACCGTCCGCCAACTCCTCCATATGGGCATGATACCGTTGCAGATTAGGGTCCACAGCCTTCCACTTGTTGGAGACTTGGTTGATGATCGTGGCCGAGTCTCCGTAAACTTCGAGCTCCTTGACATTTCTTTCTAAGGCCTCCAAACCAAAGAATGCAAAGCTTCATACTCGGCGACATTGTTCGTGGCAGAAAGTTCAACTTGAGGGCTATGGGGGTATGCTCATCTTTCGGATCGACCAATAGCATTCCTACACCATTTCCTCTTTTGTTAGCGGCTCCGTCAAAGAACAATTGCCATCTATTTTCGTGCTCAACCGCAAAGATCCCTTCATCTCGGAAATTGGGGTTCGTGCCCTCTCGTCTTCATTACCGGGGAAATTCGCCAGTGATCTCGACAATGCTTGACCCTTGATGGCCTTTCCGGTCACATAGTTGATGTCGTATTCTCGCCAAGAAGAAGGACCACTTCGCTAAACGCATCGAGAGGGAAGGCTTGTCAAAGATGTACTTGATGGGGTCCATTTTCGAGACCAAATTCACAGTGGTGGGCTTCGCATATAATGCTTCAACTTGCCGACTACCTGCACTCGCCCCGCACAAGTCTTTTCACATGCCGAGTAATTGAGCTCGCTCCCCGTAGCTTCCTACGACAAAGTAAATGGCATTTTCTACCCGAGAGTCTTTCTTCTCCCGAGCAAGCATAGCCCCAACCGCCGTGTTCATGATAAAGGAGATAGAGCGTAAGAGGCTTCGTCTATGTGGGGGCATAGTACCGGGGATGTACTAAGTATGCCTTGATCTCGGTCAAAGGCATCTTGGCATTCTTCGGTCCATTCTCGTGTCCACATTCTTCTTCATGAGCTTGAAGATGGGCTCGCACATAGTGGTCAACCGATTGACGAAACGGCTAATGTACCGCAATTTACCCATGAAGCTCTTGACTTCGTCTGGTTTGAGGTGGCCTCATATCCATGATGGCTTTGATCTTTCTGGGGTCAACTTCTATACCTCGCTCCGTGACCATGTACCCAAGCACTTTTCCCCTTGTCACTCCGAAGGTGCATTTGGCAGTGGTTTAGTCTCATGGAATGCCGTCTCAACCTCTCAAAGAATTTTCGTAGGTCAACAAAGTGCTGCCCACCTTCTCCTTTGGAGTGGAGTATCATGTCATCTACGTAGACCTCAATCTCCTTGTGGATCATGTCATGAAAAAGCGCGGTCGCCGCTCTTTCGTAAGTAGCCCCGGCATTCTTGAGCCCGAATGGCATTACCGTATAACAAGAGGTTCCCCACGGTGTGGTGAAGGCCGTCTTTTCTTGGTCTTCCTCGGCCATCTTGATCTCGGTTGTAGCTCGCAAAACCATCAACGAAGGATTTGACTTCGTAGTTGGCAAAGTGGAGTCCACCAGATGTCTATGTTTGGCGTAGGGTAGTCGTCTTTGGGCCGGCCTTGTTCGCATCTCGGAAATCCACACAAAGTAAGCCGCACCTTCCCATTGGCCTTGGTTACGGTCACGATGTTGGACAACCATGTCGGGTATTCAATAACTCGATGAACCCTACCCGCAAAGAGCTTCTCAATTTCTTCTTTGACCCGTAGAGACCATTCCGGCTTGATCTTTCTCGCCGCTTTACCGGCTTAGCATCTCGGTGCTAGAGGGATTCTCGTGCTCTACTATCGAACCGTCTAGCCCCGGCATATCTTTGTATGACCATGCAAACACGTCGACGTATTCTCTCGAGCACTCGATCAATCTGTCCCTTTCAACCCCCGGAAGAAGCTTCCAATCTGTGTCTCTTTAGGTTCCTCAATAGTACCCAAGTTCACACTTATCAAAACCTCCTCGGCAGCTTGGGCCCGGTTTTCCTCTTTTCGAAACCTCGCTTAAAGATTTCTTTAATGTATTGTTCGTTTAGTGTGTTTGCATCTTGTTCAAATGATTCATTATTAACCGTTGTTAAGTTTTGAGTTAATTTATCATTTGTTAAGTTGGCAATAAGAGGATAATCGTAAAGATTTGTCATTTCATTCAAGATAAGGGGAAAGATGACATCGATTACATTTTCATAATCCTCGGGCGTGAGGCCTTCGGATGACTCGAGGACCGGAATTCGAAGATTCCCGACTCAACCGAATAGACAACACCGACTCTGGACCCTACACTACTTATTGACTCGAGGGGGACTTGACAAGGGTTGGACCGGATCTCACTCCTTCTTGCCGTTGCCCTGGGAGTAGCAGCCTTGCGGCGTTCTTCGTAAAGTTGGAGACTTCGAACCGATCAAAAGCTTGCCGGAAATCATTAATGTGCCTGCATCGTGGAAAGATGGTGAGGGGAACTAAAGTAACTTGTTGCAATCTTTCGCCTAGCTCTTCCGTAGCGACCGGACTCATTGATCAAGGGTCCGGCTCATCTTATCAATGCACCGCCGATAACTCATTTTCTCTTATCGATCTTGGACACCACGACCTTGTCGCTGTAGCCAATGTAAGGGTTGGCCTGGATAATGCCGATGAAGTCTTCTTCGTAGGGGATCTTAATTCTTCCTTGACTCGGCTACGTATTCAATAGGCTTTCGTGTTCTCGCTTCTAGATCTCGCTAGCTTCTCATTGAACTTCACGATGGCCACAAATTCAGCACTTTCTCGCTTCAAGAGGATCACCGTACATGGGGATATCAGCCGGACCGTGCTTGGGGTGACGGGTTCCTTGACAGTTCCTTGGCATAATTGACATAGTAGTCGAACTTGCCCGAAGGCTCTCCCAAAGTTCCTACGCTCTTGTCCCCGCCTTCGTATCTTTCCTTAAGCTTCGCCGTGTGGACTTTCTCTTCTTCTTCTTCCTTGAAGGAGCGTCCTCATTGATCCATTCTTGATACTCATACTCTAGGCAGTCTTCACAATCACATACATCATACCGTATGTGAGGCTTGGGTTGAACCGGGATAGCCCTCCAACCGCTTGGTCATTACCGTTGTGGATTACCATGTTGGCCATTTTGACACCGAAAAGCCGACAAAACCGAGGATTCTCGCGAACCGTCGAGGATTCTCGCGCTAACAAGTCGCCGACCCGGTGTTCTCACCCACTTCTTTCTCGCCGCGGGAAAGGGATAGGAAAGGTTTAGACTCGGGGTAGGTGTTTAGTCAAGGCTCGTGCAATATGCAAATTAGAATCTTCAAGTTTACTTAAAACAGTGTCTTTTATTAATATCTATTTGGTTGGAAAAGGGGTTCGCCCTTCTTTTTCACAACTACTCTAGATCCCGGATCGCCGGGTTCCGTCACTACGTCTATAAGCCCCTCGTATTCCACCCGTATTTCGACCTCCCAGGTGGACAAATGGCGAGGGTCCTATAGGGCATGCGGATCCCACCGACCGAGAGTAAAGAACGCTCCTATCGGGTCTAGCGGGTCATAGGACCTTTCAACGCACGAGCGATGCGGATTATAGTCAAGGCAATACCGGAAAAGTCTCGTCTCTCTGCCTTGACGGATCTTTGACAGAGTTTCGCTTGAGCGAATGACGGTTTTTTGACTTTCGGTAATGTCCGAGAATATAATAGGCATGGGTCGGGCGGCAAAAGCCGGATGACACAAAGGTCACATTGAACTTCGTTGCATACGCAAAGGCGCGTGAGTCGGAATCGAAGTCAATGCCGGTCAAGATCTTGCCAATTTTTCCTTGTCGGAATTTTGGCGTAGCTTCGCTTGAGCGAAAGATCTTTTGATTTTTGGCAAAGACTCGGTCTTGACTCTTACGCATTCCGTGCGGGTCAAGGTCAATAGTCAATGTCTGAGTCAAGATCCCACCGATTTTTTTCCTTGTCGGAATTTCTGCATTTCGCTTGAGCGAAAATCTTGGCTTCCGTTATGAGCTAAGGCTTGACCTTTACGTGGGTATGCAACCGGGCTATATGACACGGACTAGACCAAAAACCAACCAAAAGTCACGGTTTTTTGAAACGTGTGACACGGACCGTGCATTGGTCGACACCGGCCGCCATGGGAGGTTGGGATGATTCCGTGCGCGCCCGGAGCATCGTAAGGCTGTCCGTGATCGCACTGAACCACCCTCGGGTTTGAAGGACGTGCGTGCAAAAGTGTACAGATATATCAAAAAGTGCGCGTAGTGTGCGGTCTCCTAAAAATGTTCCTTTTTGAGTTAAAACAGAGATTTTCATAAATGTGTTTTAAAGGAATGATTTTCGGGACGGGGAAAATGCAACACATAAGCACGTAAATTTTTTCGGGAGCCCCCGGGCCATGGAGCCGAGTAGCCCCAAGTCGCTAGGACTTGCCGATTAACCATGATTTTTCCCGGTGGAATTGCCACCGAGGTCGCCCCGGTCGAATCCAATGAGGATTGAGCCGTACGACCGCATGGATCAATTTTCCAGTTCCACTCCTTTTGCTATTTTTCGGGTTGTTTCCCGTTCAAAGTATGCACAGATTCCAAGATGCAAATGATGCAATGCATGGTAAAGAAAGCAAGCACGATTAATGAAATCGGCGATGGGAGTCTAACCCGCTCAAAGGGAAAAGCTTTCTTCTATTTTTTTTTCAAAATTATTTTTTTCTTTTTTTGAAAAGGGGATACTGGTACGTGGGATTGTTAAACCACCTTGTTATCCCAAGCCCCGGTTAGGGAGCGATACAGAAGGGTAAGTGGGGTCCACCTATATACCAAGTATCGACCTTTGTTTTGAAAATAAAGCTTTTCTCCTTTGGGTTATCCCCAAATGAGTCGCCAAACTGTGCATGTGTGCCCAAAAATTTTTGTTTATTGGAATTCACGCGAGTTTGAAGACATCCGAGTTATTTGAAAAACGGAGTCGCCACGCCATTTTGATTACCTCAAAACTTTGAAAAAAGGTTTTATGGGTTCGGAGGTTAAGTTACCCCTTGGGAAGAACGTTTGGCGTTCACCCAAAGTGCCTTGCCGGAGCAAGTCTCCCGAGATTTCATTAATCGTGATTGCTTGCGTGCTTTCTTTGTGTGCATGTGTTTTGAGAGTAAGGGGGAATGTCCCAAGTTATCTTCCGGACGTACAAACCATTTGTTGGTTGTCGCTCGGGATTCCTTGGAATTTATGTATTTGGGATTATGATCCCGTCCTCATCTTATGACTTATGATCATCGCATTTTAAACCTCGGGACCCTCGGGACTTGCGTGATCGAGAGAATGACTCTCTTTTGGTCAAAGATGAGGTTCTTTAGGAAGGAATGTCCTTAGCCCATCAATCCTACGCTTTAAGACGGTCGAGCTCGTATAGAGGCTTCATACTCATTCTTAAGCGATAATCGGAGATATAGGGTTCAAGGTTATCCTTTTCCTAAAGAAATCATGAACCTTTAATGGAAGGAACGATGCAAAGATGAGAACTTTTACACCGGTCCGTTCCAAGGTTGGGGGAAAGGGGAAATGCATGATGAAAAATGACTCTTTAATGAAAAGATGACATTTTGGTTTTAGCAAATGATGCTTTTTGATTTAAAGAAAGGATTTTTATTGCAAATGATGCCTAAAGATAGGGTTTTTATGCAAATGATGCATTGAAAAAAGGGTTTTGAATGCAAAGGATGCATTTTTATTGGAAAAAGATTTGATCTTTATATGCAAATGATGCATAAAGATAACATTTTTATTGGAAAATAGGGATTTTAGGTGCAAAGGATGCACCTTTATGAAAAAGACTACATTTTTATGACAAATGAGGTCTTAATGCATGCAAAGGGGAAGGGGGTGATAAAGAAATGATCTTTATGAATAAATGCCAAGTCCCAAGCAAGATATATGAATGCAATGAGCAAGTATATCAATTAAAATGCAAGGTTAGGGCGTGCGAGGTTACCAATCGTTTCCTTCGCTTCTTCGGACGGAGCTAGGAGGAGAGGTTCGTCTTGGGTCTTCAAGGAGGAGGGAGATGGCTTCTTGAGCTTCTTCTTCGCCTTCTTGAGCCTTCAAGGGTGTTCTTCACGTCTTGATTATATTGCTATGGAGTGTGTGTGTTTTTGTTGTTGTTGATTGTTGTGTTGAAATGGGTAGAGGAGGGCTCTATTTATAGGCAGTCTGGATAAGGCTAATGAAGCCGTGCGGCATGAGGCAGCCCTTTGCAAATGCAGCCGTGCGGGCTTATCCATTGTGACTCAGCATTCTAGAACCATGCAAGGTGGCATTATTCTAGAACCTTCTCCCTAATTAAGAAAAATGTGTTTTCTTAATTAGGAAGGCTTCCTTCAGCCCTAATTTTAATTTGGGACTGCTTTAGGACATTTCCGGAACACTAGGAAGGTCCGGGGAATTACCGGGAAACTTACCGAAATGTCGGGAAAATTAACCGGAAGGCATGAGCCAGATTTGGGTACTTACAGTTTGCGCCCTGGGATTTGTGTTTGGAGGCATTTGCACCTCGGGATTTGTGTTTGGAGGCGTTTATTCTTCGGGATTTGTGTTTGGAGGCATTTGTTCCTCATGAAATATGTTTGGAGGTGTTTGCGCCTCGGGGTTTGTGTTTGGTGGCGTTTATGTCTCGGGATTTGTGTTTAGAGGCATTTCTGCCTCGGGATTTGTGTTTGGAGGCATTTACGCCACGGGATTTGTGTTTGGAGGCATTTATGCCTCGGGATTTTTGTTTGGAGGAGTTTGTGCCTCGGGATTTTTGATTTGGAGGCATTTGTGACTCGGGATTTGTGTTTGGAGGCGTTTACGCCTCGGGATTTGTGCTTGGAAGCATTTGTGCCTTGAGATTTGTGTTTGGAGGCGTTTGTGCCTCGGGATTTGTGTTTGGAGGCGTTTATGCCTCGGGATTTGTGTTTGGAGGCATTTGTGCCTCGGGATTTTTGTTAGGAGGCGTTTACGCCTCGGGGCTTATGTTTGGAGGCGTTTGCGCCTCGGGATTTGTGTTTGGAGGCATTTGCGCCTTGGGATTTGTGTTTGGAGGTGTTTATGCCTCTGGATTTGTGTTTGGACGTATTTCTGCCTCGAGATTTGTGTTTGGAGGCGTTTGCGCCTCGGGGTTTGTGTTTGCAGGCGTTTGCACCTCGGGATTTGTGTTTGGAGGTATTTGCGCATCGGGGTTTTTGTTTGAAGGCGTTTGCGCCTCAGGGTTTGTGTTTGGAGGCGTTTGTGCCTCGAGATTTGTGTTTGAAGGCATTTGCACCTCGGGATTTGTGTTTATAGGCGTTTGCGCCTCGGGATTTGTGTTTGGAGGCATTTGCGTCTCGGGTTTTGTGTTTGGAAGCGTTTAAGCCTCGGGATTTATGTTTGGAGGCGTTTGTGCCTCGAGATTTGGAGGCGTTTGCGCCTCAGGTTTTGTGTTAGGAGGCGTTTGCACCTCGGGATTTATGTTTGGAGGCGTTTGTGCCTCGGGATTTGTATTTTGGAGGCGTTTGTGGATTGGGATTTGTGTTTGGAGGCGTTTGCGCCTCAGGATTTTTTTTGGAGGCGTTTGTGCCTCGGGATTTGTGTTTGGAGGCGTTTGTGCCTCGGGATTTATTTTTGAAGGCAATTGCGCCTCGGGATTTGTGTTTGGAGGCATTTGCGTCTCGGGTTTTGTGTTTGGAAGCGTTTAAGCCTCGGGATTTATGTTTTGAGGCGTTTGTGCCTCGAGATTTAGATTTGGAGGCGTTTGTGCCTCGGGTTTTGTGTTAGGAGGCGTTTGCACCTCGGGATTTATGTTTGGAGGCGTTTGTGCCTCAAGGTTTGTATTTTAGAGGCGTTTGTGGCTTGGGATTTGTGTTTGGAGGCGTTTGCGCCTCGAGATTTTTTTTGGAGGCGTTTGTGCCTCGGGATTTTTGTTTGGAGGAGTTTGTGCCTCGAGATTTTTGATTTGGAGGCATTTGTGACTCGGGATTTGTGTTTGGAGGCGTTTACGCCTCGGGATTTGTGTTTGGAGGCATTTGTGCCTTGAGATTTGTGTTTGGAGGCGTTTGTGGCTCGGGATTTGTGTTTGGAGGCGTTTGTGCCTCGGGATTTGTGTTTGGAGGCATTTGTGCCTCGGGATTTGTGTTTGGAGGCATTTGCGCCTTGGGATTTGTGTTTGGAGGCGTTTATGCCTCTGGATTTGTGTTTGGAGGCATTTCTGCTTCGGGATTTGTGTTTGGAGGCGTTTGCGCCTCGGGGTTTGTGTTTGCAGGCGTTTGCACCTCGGGATTTTTGTTTGGAAGCGTTTTTGCCTCGAGATTTATGATTTGGAGGCGTTTGTGCCTCGGGATTTGTGTTTGGAGGTATTTGCGCATCGGGATTTTTGTTTGAAGGCGTTTGCGCCTCAGGGTTTGTGTTTGGAGGCGTTTGTGCCTCGAGATTTGTGTTTGGAGGCATTTGCACCTCGAGATTTGTGTTTATAGGCGTTTGCGCCTCGGGATTTGTGTTTGGAGGCATTTGTGCCTCGAGATTTGTGTTTGGAGGCGTTTACGCCTTGGGATTTGTGTTTGTAGGCATTTGTGCCTCGAGATTTGTGTGTTGGAGACATTTGTGCCTCGAGATTTGTGTTATGAGGCGTTTGAGCCTCGGGATTTGTGCTTGGAGGCGTTTGTGCCTCGGGATTTGTATTTGGAGGCGTTTGCGCCTCGGGTTTTGTGTTAGGAGGCATTTGCACCTCGGGATTTATGTTTGGAGGCGTTTCTGCCTCGGGATTTGTGTTTCGGAGGTGTTTGTGGCTCGGGATTTGTGTTTGGAGACGTTTGTGCCTCGGGATTTTTTTTGAGGCGTTTGTGCCTCGGGATTTGTGTTTGGAAGTGTTTGTGCCTCGGGATTTGTGTTTGGAGGCGTTTGTGCCTCGGGATTTGTGTTAGGAGGCGTTTGCACCTCGGGGTTTGTGTTTGGAGGCATTTGCTTCCCGAGATTTATGTTTGGAGGCATTTGTGCCTCGGGATTTATTTTTGAAGGCAATTGCGCCTCGGGATTTGTGTTTGGAGGCATTTGCGTCTCGGGTTTTGTGTTTGGAAGCGTTTAAGCCTCGGGATTTATGTTTTGAGGCGTTTGTGCCTCGAGATTTAGATTTGGAGGCGTTTGTGCCTCGGGTTTTGTGTTAGGAGGCGTTTGCACCTCGGGATTTATGTTTGGAGGCGTTTGTGCCTCAAGGTTTGTATTTTAGAGGCGTTTGTGGCTTGGGATTTGTGTTTGGAGGCGTTTGCGCCTCGAGATTTTTTTTGGAGGCGTTTGTGCCTCGGGATTTGTGTTTGGGGCTTTTGATCCTCGAGATTTATGTTTGGAGACGTTTGTGATTCCGGATTTGTGTTTGGAGGCGTTTGCGCCACAGGATTTTTTTTTGGAGGCGTTTATGCCTCGGGATTTGTGTTTGGAGGCGTTTGTGCCTCGAGATTTTTGTTTGGAGGAGTTTGTGCCTCGGGACTTGTGTTTGGAGGCGTTTGTGCCTCGGGATTTTTGTTTGGAGGTGTTTGCACCTCGAGATTTGTGTTTGGAGGCATTTTTGCCTCGGGATTTTTGTTTGAAGGAGTTTGTGCCTCGGGATTTTTGATTTGGAGGCATTTGTGCCTCGGGATTTGTGTTTGGAGGCGTTTACGCCTTGGGATTTGTGTTTGGAGGCATTTGTGCCTTGAGATTTGTGTTTGGAGGCATTTGTGCCTCGGGATTTGTGTTTGGAGGCGTTTGTGCCTCGGGATTTGTGTTTGGAGGCATTTGTGCCTCGGGATTTGTGTTTGGAGGCATTTGTGCCTCGGGATTTGTGTTAGGCGTAATTATGTTTGGAGGCGTTTGCGCCTCGGGATTTGTGTTTGGAGGCATTTGCGCCTTGGGATTTGTGTTTGGAGGCGTTTATACCTCTGGATTTGTGTTTGGAGGCATTTCTGCCTCGGGATTTGTGTTTGGAGGCGTTTGCGCCTCGGGGTTTGTGTTTGCAGGCGTTTGCACCTCGGGATTTTTGTTTGGAAGCGTTTTTGCCTCGAGATTTATGATTTAGAGGCGTTTGTGCCTCGAGATTTGTGTTTGGAGGTATTTGCGCATCGGGATTTTTGTTTGAAGGCGTTTGCGCCTCAGGGTTTGTGTTTGGAGGCGTTTGTGCCTCGAGATTTGTGTTTGGAGGCATTTGCACCTCGAGATTTGTGTTTATAGGCGTTTGCGCCTCGGGATTTGTGTTTGGAGGCATTTGTGCCTCGAGATTTGTGTTTGGAGGCGTTTACGCCTTGGGATTTGTGTTTGTAGGCATTTGTGCCTCGAGATTTGTGTGTTGGAGACATTTGTGCCTCGGGATTTGTGTTATGAGGCGTTTGAGCCTCGGGATTTGTGTTTGGAGGCGTTTGTGTCTCGAGATTTGTATTTGGAGGTGTTTGCGCCTCGGGTTTTGTGTTAGGAGGCGTTTGCACCTCGGGATTTATGTTTGGAGGCGTTTGTGCCTCGGGATTTGTGTTTCGGAGGTGTTTGTGGCTCGGGATTTATGTTTGGAGGCGTTTGTGCCTCGGGATTTTTTTTGAGGCGTTTGTGCCTCGGGATTTGTGTTTGGAAGCGTTTGTGCCTCGGGATTTGTGTTTGGAGGCATTTGTGCCTCGGGATTTATTTTTGGAGGCAATTGCGCCTCGGGATTTGTGTTTGGAGGCATTTGCGTCTCGGGTTTTGTGTTTGGAAGCGTTTAAGCCTCGGGATTTGTGTTTGGAGGCGTTTGTGCCTCGGGATTTGTGTTTGGAGGCGTTTGCGCCTCGGGTTTTGTGTTAGGAGGCGTTTGCACCTCGAGATTTATGTTTGGAGGCGTTTCAGGCCTCTGGATTTGTGTTTTGGAGGCGTTTGTGGCTCGAGATTTGTGTTTGGAGGCGCTGCGCCTCGGGATTTTTTTTTTTTTGGAGGCGTTTGTGCCTCGGGATTTGTGTTTGGGGCGTTTGATCCTCGAGATTTATGTTTGGAGACGTTTGTGATTAGGGATTTGTGTTTGGAGGCGTTTGCGCCACAGGATTTTTTTTGGAGGCGTTTATGCCTCGGGATTTGTGTTTGGAGGCGTTTGTGCCTCGAGATTTGTGTTTGGAGGCGTTTGTGCCTCGGGATTTGTGTTTGGAGGCGTTTGTGCCTCGGGATTTTTGTTTGGAGGAGTTTGTGCCTCGGGATTTTTGATTTGGAGGCATTTGTGCCTCGGGATTTGTGTTTGGAGGCGTTTACGCCTTGGGATTTGTGTTTGGAGGCATTTGTGCCTTGAGATTTGTGTTTGGAGGCGTTTGTGCCTCGAGATTTGTGTTTGGAGGCGTTTGTGCCTCGGGATTTGTGTTTGGAGGCGTTTGTGCCTCGGGATTTGTGTTTGGAGGCATTTGTGCCTCGGGATTTGTGTTAGGAGGCGTTTACGCCTCGGGGTTTGTGTTTGGAGGCGTTTGCGCCCCGGGATTTGTGTTTGGAGGCATTTGCGCCTCGGGATTTGTGTTTGGAGGCGTTTATGCCTCGGGATTTGTGTTTGGAGGCATTTCTGCCTCGAGATTTGTGTTTGGAGGCGTTTGCGCCTCGGGGTTTGTGTTTGCAGGCGTTTGCACCTCGGGATTTTTGTTTGGAAGCGTTTTTGCCTCGAGATTTATGATTTGGAGGCGTTTGTGCCTCGGGATTTGTGTTTGGAGGCATTTGCGCATCGGGATTTTTGTTTGAAGGCGTTTGCGCCTCAGGGTTTGTGTTTGGAGGCGTTTGTGCCTCGAGATTTGTGTTTGGAGGCATTTGCACCTCGGGATTTGTGTTTATAGGCGTTTGCGCCTCGGGGTTTGTGTTTGGAGGCATTTGTGCCTCGAGATTTGTGTTTGGAGGCATTTACGCCTTGGGATTTGTTTTTGTAGGCATTTGTGCCTCGAGATTTGTGTGTTGGAGACATTTGTGCCTCGGGATTTGTGTTATGAGGCGTTTGAGCCTCGGGATTTGTGTTTGGAGGCATTTGTGCCTCGGGATTTGTGTTGGGAGGCATTTGCTCCGCAGGATTTGTGTTTGGAGGCGTTTAAGCGTCGTGATTTGTGTTTGGAGGCGTTTGTGCCACGGGATTTATGTTTTGGAGGCGTTTGTGCTTCGAGATTTGTGTTTGGAGGCGTTTTTGCCTCGAGATTTTTTTTGGAGGCGTTTGTGCCTCGGGATTTGTGTTTGGAGGTGTTTGTGCCGCGAGATTTATGTTTGGAGGCGTTTGCGCCTCGGGATTTGTGTTTGGAGGCATTTGCGCCTCGGGGTTTTTGTTTGGAGGCGTTTGCGCCTCGGAATATGTGTTAGGAGCCATTTGTGCCTCGTGATTTGTGTTTGGAGGCGTTTGTGCCTCGGGATTTGTGTTTGGAGGCGTTTGCGCCTCGGGTTTTGTGTTAGGAGGCGTTTGCACCTCGGGATTTATGTTTGGAGGCGTTTGTGCCTCGAGATTTGTGTTTTGAGGCGTTTTCGCCTCAGGGTTTATGTTTTGAGGCATTTGCGCCCCGGGAATTGTGTTTGGAGGCATTTGCACCTCGGGATTTGTGTTTGGAGGCGTTTATGCCTCGGGATTTGTGTTTGGAGGCGTTTGTTCCTCATGAAATATGTTTGGAGGTGTTTGCGCCTCGGGGTTTGTGTTTGGTGGCGTTTATGTCTCGGGATTTGTGTTTAGAGGCATTTCTGCCCCGGGATTTGTGTTTGGAGGCGTTTACGCCATGGGATTTGTGTTTGGAGGCGTTTGCGCCTCGGGATTTATGTTTGGAGGCATTTGCGCCTCGGGGTTTTTGTTTGGAGGCGTTTGTGCCTCGAGATTTTTCTTTGGAGGCGTTTACGCCTTGGGATTTGTGTTTGAGGCATTTGTTCCTTGAGATTTGTGTTTGGAGGCGTTTGTGCCTCGGGATTTGTGTTTGGAGGCGTTTGTGCCTCGGGATTTGTGTTTGGAGGCATTTGTGCCTCGGGATTTTTGTTAGGAGGCGTTTACGCCTCGGGGCTTATGTTTGGAGGCGTTTGCGCCTCGGGATTTGTGTTTGGAGGCATTTGCGCCTTGGGATTTGTGTTTGGAGGTGTTTATGCCTCTGGATTTGTGTTTGGACGTATTTGTGCCTCGTGATTTGTGTTTGGAGACCTTTGTGCCTCGGGATTTGTGTTTGGAGGCATTTGCACCTCGGGATTTGTGTTTGGAGGCGTTTATGCCTCGAGATTTATGACTTGGAGGCATTTGTGCCTTGGGATTTGTGTTTGGAGGCATTTGCGCAGCGGGATTTTTGTTTGAAGGCATTTGCGCCTCAGGGTTTGTGTTTGGAGGCGTTTGTGCCTCGAGATTTGTGTTTGGAGGCATTTGCACCTCGGGATTTGTGTTTATAGGCGTTTGCGCCTCGGGGTTTGTGTTTGGAGGCATTTGTGCCTCGAGATTTGTGTTTGGAGGCGTTTACGCCTTGGGATTTGTGTTTGTAGGCATTTGTGCCTCGAGATTTGTGTGTTGGAGACATTTTTGCCTCGGGATTTGTGTTATGAGGCGTTTGAGCCTCGGGATTTGTGTTAGGAGGCGTTTGCACCTCGGGATTTATGTTTGGAGGCGTTTGTGCCTCGGGATTTGTATTTTGGAGGCGTTTGTGGCTTGGGATTTGTGTTTGGAGGCGTTTGCGCCTCGAGATTTTTTTTGGAGGCGTTTGTGCCTCGGGATTTGTGTTTGGGGCGTTTGATCCTCGAGATTTATGTTTGGAGACGTTTGTGATTCGGGATTTGTGTTTGGAGGCGTTTGCGCCACAGGATTTTTTTTTGGAGGCGTTTATGCCTCGGGATTTGTGTTTGGAGGCGTTTATGCCTCGAGATTTTTGTTTGGAGGAGTTTGTGCCTCGGGACTTATGTTTGGAGGCGTTTGTGCCTCAAGATTTTTGTTTGGAGGAGTTTGTGCCTCGGGATTTTTGATTTGGTGGCATTTGTGCCTCGGGATTTGTGTTTGGAGGCATTTACGCCTCGGGATTTTTGTTTGGAGGCATTTGTGCCTCGGGATTTGTGTTTGGAGGCATTTATGCCTCGGGATTTGTGTTAGGAGGCGTTTACGCCTCGGGGTTTTTGTTTGGAGGCGTTTGCGCCTCGGGATTTGTGTTTGGAGGCGTTTGTGCCTCGGGATTTTTGTTAGGAGGCGTTTATGCCTCGAGATTTTTGTTTGGAGGCATTTCTGCCTCGGGATTTGTGTTTGGAGGCGTTTACACCTCGGGATTTTTGTTTGGAAGCATTTTTGCCTCGAGATTTATGATTTGGAGGTGTTTGTGCCTCAGGATTTGTGTTTGGAGGCATTTGCGCATCGGGATTTTTGTTTGAAGGCGTTTGCGCCTCAGGGTTTGTGTTTGGAGGCGTTTGTGCCTCGAGATTTGTGTTTGGAGGCATTTGCACCTCGGGATTTGTGTTTATAGGCATTTGCGCCTCGGGTTTGTGTTTGGAGGCTTTTGTGCCTCAAGATTTGTGTTTGGAGGCGTTTACGCCTTGGGATTTGTGTTTGTAGGCATTTGTGCCTCGGGATTTGTGTGTTGGAGGCATTTGTGCCTCGAGATTTGTGTTTTGAGGCGTTTGAGCCTCGGGATTTGTGTTTGGAGGCATTTGTGCCTCGGGATTTGTGTTTGGAGGCATTTGCTCCTCAGGATTTGTGTTTGGAGGCGTTTAAGCGTCGTGATTTGTGTTTGGAGGCGTTTGTGCCACGGGATTTGTGTTTTGGAGGCGTTTGTGCTTCGGGATTTGTGTTTGGAGGCGTTTTTGCCTCGAGATTTTTTTGGAGGCGTTTGTGCCTCGGGATTTGTGTTTGGAGGTGTTTGTGCCGCGAGATTTATGTTTGGAGGCGTTTGCGTCTCGGGATTTGTGTTTGGAGGCATTTGCACCTCGGAGTTTTTGTTTGGAGGCGTTTGCGCCTCGGAATATGTGTTAGGAGCCATTTGCGCCTCGTGATTTGTGTTTGGAGACATTTGTGCTTCGGGATTTGTGTTTGGAGGAGTTTATGCCGCGAGATTTATGTTTGGAGGCGTTTCTGCCTCGGGATTTGTGTTTGGAGGCGTTTGTGCCTCGGGATTTATGTGTTGGGGGCGTTTGTGCCTCGGGATGTGTGTTTGCAGGCGTTTGTGCCTCAGGATTTTTTTTGGAAGTGTTTGTGCCTCGGGATTTGTGTTTGGAGGCGTTTATGCCTCGAGATTTGTGTTTGGAGGCATTTGCGCCTCGGGGTTTGTGTTTGGAGGCGTTTGCGCCTCGAGAATTGTGTTTGGAGGTGTTTGCGCGTCGTGATTTGTGTTTGGAGGCGTTTGTGCCTCAAGATTTGTGTTTGGAGGCGTTTGCGCCTCGGGATTTGTGTTTGAAGGCCTTTGTGCCTCGGGATTTTTGTTTGGAGGAGTTTGTGCATCGAAATTTTTGTTTTGGAGGCGTTTGTGCCTCGGGATTTGTGTTTGGAGGCGTTTTCGCCTCGAGATTTTTTTTTGGAGGCATTTTTGCCTCGGGATTTGTGTTTGGAGGCGTTTGTGCCTCGGGATTTGTGTTTGGAGGCGTTTGCACCTCGGGTTTTGTGTTAGGAGGCATTTGCACCTCGGGATTTATGTTTGGAGGCGTTTGTGCCTCGAGATTTGTGTTTGGAGGCATTTGTGCCTCGGGATTTGTGTTTGGAGGCGTTTGCGCCTCGGGATTTTTTTTTGGAGGCATTTGTGCCTCGGGATTTGTGTTTGGAAGCGTTTGTTCCTCGGGATTTGTGTTTGGAGGCATTTGTGCCTCGAGATTTGTTTTTTGAGGCATTTGCACCTCGGGATTTGTGTTTGGAGGCGTTTACGTCTCGGGTTTTGTGTTTGGAAGCGTTTAAGCCTCGGGATTTGTGTTTGGAGGCGTTTGTGCCTCGAGATTTAGATTTGGAGGCGTTTGCGCCTCGGGTTTTGTGTTAGGAGGCGTTTGCACCTCGGGATTTATGTTTGGAGGCGTTTGTGCTTCGGGATTTGTATTTTGGAGGTGTTTGTGGCTTAGGATTTGTGTTTGGAGGCGTTTGCGCCTCGAGATTTTTTTGGGAGGCATTTGTGCCTCGGGATTTGTGTTTGGGGCGTTTGATCCTCGAGATTTGTGTTTGGAGGCGTTTGTGCCTCGGGATTTGTGTTTGGAGGCGTTTGCGCCTCATGATTTTTTTTGGAGGCGTTTGTGCCTCGGGATTTGTGTTTGGGGCGTTTGTGCCTCTAGATTTGTGGTTGGAGGCGCTTGTGCCTCGGGATTAGCGCTTCGGGATTTGTGTTTGGAGGCGTTTGCGCCTCGGGATTTGTGTTTGGAGGCGTTTGTGCCACGGGATTTTTGTTTGGAGGAGTTTGTGCCTCGGGATTTTTGTGTTTGGACGCGTTTGTGCCTCGGGATTTGTGTGTTGGGTGCGTTTGAGCCTCGAGATGTGTGTTTGGAGGCGTTTCCCTCGGAGATTTGTTTTGGAGGCGTTTGTGCCTCAGGATTTGTGTTTGGAGGCGTTTGTGCCTCGAGATTTGTGTTTGGAGGCATTTGCGCCTCGGGGTTTGTGTTTGGAGGCGTTTGCGCCTCGAGAATTGTGTTAGGAGGCGTTTGTGCATCGTGATTTGTGTTTGGAGGTGATTATGCCTCGAGATTTGTGTTTGGAGGCATTTGCGCCTCGAGATTTGTGTTTGGAGGCATTTGTGCCTCGGGATTTTTGTTTGGAGGAGTTTGTGCCTCGGGATTTTTGTTTTGGAGGCGTTTGTGCCTCGGGATTTGTGTTTGGAGGCATTTTCGCCTCGGGGTTTGTGTTTGGAGGCGTTTGCGCCCCGGGATTTGTGTTTGGAGACATTTGCACCTCAGAATTTGTGTTTGGAGGCGTTTATGCCTCGAGATTTGTGTTTGGAGGCATTTCTGCCTCGGGATTTGTGTTTGGAAGGGTTTGTGCCTCGGGATTTGTGTTTGGAGGCATTTGCGCATCGGGATTTTTGTTTGGAGGTGTTTGCCCCTCGGGGTTTGTGTTTGGAGGCATTTGTGCCTCGAGATTTGTGTTTGGAGTCATTTGCACCTCGAGATTTGGGTTTATAGGCGTTTGCGCCTCGGGGTTTGTGTTTGGAGGCATTTGTGGCTCGATATTTTTGTTTGGAGGCGTTTACACCTCGAGATTTGTGTTTGTAAGCATTTATGCCTCGGGATTTGTGTGTTGGAGGCATTTGTGCCTCGGGATTTGTGTTTTGAGGCGTTTGATCCTCGGGATTTGTGTTTGGAGGCGTTTGCTCCTCCAGATTTGTGTTTGGAGGCATTTGTGCCTCGGTATTTGTGTTTGGAGGCGTTTGAGCATCGGGATTTGTGTTTTGGAGGCATTTGTGGCTCGGGATTTGTGTTTGGAGGCTTTTGCGCCTCGAGATTTTTTTTGGAGGCATTTGTGCCTCGGGATTTGTGTTTGGAGGTATTTTCCCTCGGGATTTGTGTTTGGAGGCGTTTGGACCTTGAGATTTGTGTTTGGAGGCATTTGCGCCTCGGGGTTTTGTTTGGAGGCGTTTGCGCCTCGGGATTTGTGTTTGGAGCCATTTGTGCCTCGTGATTTGTATTTGGAGACGTTTGCGCCTCGAGATTTGTGTTTGGAGGCGTTTGTGCCTCATGGATTTGTGTTGGAGGCGTTTGCGCCTCGTTTGTGTTTGGAGGCGTTTGCGCCTCAGGATTTGTGTTTGGAGGCGTTTATGCCTCAGGATTTCTGTTTGGAGGCATTTCTGCCTCAGGATTTTTGTTTTGAGGCATTTGCGCCTCAGGGTTTGTGTTTGGAGGCATTTGCTCCTTAGGATTTGTGTTTGGAGGCGTTTAAGCGTTGTGATTTGTGTTTGGAGGCGTTTGTGCCTTGGGATTTATGTTTGGAGGCGTTTGCGCCTCAGGAATTGTGTTTGGAGGCATTTTGCCTCGAGATTTGTGTTTGGAGGCGTTTGTGCCTCGGGATTTGTGTTTGGAGGCGTTTGTGCCTCGGGATTTGTGTTTGGAGGCATATGCCTCGGGATTTGTGTGTTGGAGGCATTTGCGCCTCGGGATTTGTGTTTGGAGGCGTTTGTGCCTCGGGATTTGTGTTTGGAGGCATTTGTGCCTCGAGATTTGTGTTTGGAGGCATTTGTGCCTCGGGATTTGTGTTTGGAGGCGTTTGTGCCTCGAGATTTGTGTTTGGAGGCGTTTGCGCCTCGGGATTTGTGTTTGGAGGCGTTTGTGCCTCGAGATTTGTGTGTTGGAGGCGTTTGTGCCTCGGGATTTGTGTTTGGAGGCGTTTGTGCCTCGATATTTGTGTTTGGAGGCGTTTGTGCCTCGGGATTTGTGTTTGGAGGCGTTTTCGCCTCGAGATTTGTGTTTGGAGGCATTGCACCTCGGGATTTGTGTTAGGAGGCGTTGCGCCTCGAGAATTGTGTTTGGAGGTGTTTGCGCGTCGTGATTTGTGTTTGGAGGCGTTTGTGCCTCAAGATTTGTGTTTGGAGGCGTTTGCGCCTCGGGATTTGTGTTTGAAGGCCTTTGTGCCTCGGGATTTTTGTTTGGAGGAGTTTGTGCATCGGGATTTTTGTTTTGGAGGCGTTTGTGCCTCGGGATTTGTGTTTGGAGGCGTTTTCGCCTCGAGATTTTTTTTGGAGGCATTTTTGCCTCGGGATTTGTGTTTGGAGGCGTTTGTGCCTCGGGATTTGTGTTTGGAGGCGTTTGCACCTCGGGTTTTGTGTTAGGAGGCGTTTGCACCTCGGGATTTATGTTTGGAGGCGTTTGTGCCTCGAGATTTGTGTTTTTGAGGCATTTGTGGCTCGGGATTTATGTTTGGAGGCGTTTGCGCCTCGGGATTTTTTTTTGGAGGCATTTGTGCCTCGGGATTTGTGTTTGGAAGCGTTTGTTCCTCGGGATTTGTGTTTGGAGGCATTTGTGCCTCGAGATTTGTTTTTTGAGGCATTTGCACCTCGGGATTTGTGTTTGGAGGCGTTTACGTCTCGGGTTTTGTGTTTGGAAGCGTTTAAGCCTCGGGATTTGTGTTTGGAGGCGTTTGTGCCTCGAGATTTAGATTTGGAGGCGTTTGCGCCTCGGGTTTTGTGTTAGGAGGCGTTTGCACCTCGGGATTTATGTTTGGAGGCGTTTGTGCTTCGGGATTTGTATTTTGGAGGTGTTTGTGGCTTAGGATTTGTGTTTGGAGGCGTTTGCGCCTCGAGATTTTTTTGGGAGGCATTTGTGCCTCGGGATTTGTGTTTGGGGCGTCTGATCCTCGAGATTTGTGTTTGGAGACGTTTGTGATTCGGGATTTGTGTTTGGAGGCGTTTGTGCCACATGATTTTTTTTTGAGGCGTTTGTGCCTCGGGATTTGTGTTTGGGGCGTTTAAGCGTCTAGATTTGTGGTTGGAGGCGCTTGTGCCTCGGGATTTGCGCCTCGGGATTTGTGTTTGGAGGCGTTTGTGCCTCGAGATTTATGTTTGGAGGCGTTTGTGCCTCGTGATTTTTGTTAGGAGGAGTTTGTACCTCGGGATTTTTGTGTTTGGAGGCGTTTGTGCCTCGGGATTTGTGTGTTGGGTGCGTTTGAGCCTCGGGATGTGTGTTTGGAGGTGTTTACGCCTCAGGATTTTTTTTGGAAGCGTTTGTGCCTCGAGATTTGTGTTTGGAGGCGTTTGTGCCTCGAGATTTGTGTTTGGAGGCATTTGCGCCTCGGGGTTTGTGTTTGGAGGCGTTTGCGCCTCGAGAATTGTGTTTGGAGGCATTTGCGCGTCGTGATTTATGTTTGGAGGCGTTTATGCCTCGAGATTTGTGTTTGGAGGCATTTGCGCCTCGAGATTTGTGTTTGGAGGTGTTTGTGCCACGGGATTTTTGTTTGGAGGAGTTTGTGCCTCGGGACTTTTGTTTTGGAGGCGTTTGTGCCTCGGGATTTGTGTTTGGAGGCATTTTCGCCTCGGGGTTTGTGTTTGGAGGCGTTTGCGCCCCGGGATTTGTGTTTGGAGGCATTTGCACCTCAGAATTTGTGTTTGGAGGCGTTTATGCCTCGAGATTTGTGTTTGGAGGCATTTCTGCCTCGGGATTTGTGTTTGGAAGGGTTTGTGCCTCGGGATTTGTGTTTGGAGGCATTTGCGCATCGGGATTTTTGTTTGGAGGCGTTTGCGCCTCGGGGTTTGTGTTTGGAGGCATTTGTGCCTCGAGATTTGTGTTTGGAGTCATTTGCGCCTCGAGATTTGGGTTTATAGGCGTTTGCGCCTCGGGGTTTGTGTTTGGAGGCATTTGTGGCTCGATATTTTTGTTTGGAGGCGTTTACACCTCGAGATTTGTGTTTGTAGGCATTTGTGCCTCGCGATTTGTGTGTTGGAGGCATTTGTGCCTCGGGATTTGTGTTTTGAGGCGTTTGAGCCTCAGGATTTGTGTTTTGAGGCATTTGCTCCTCGGGATTTGTGTTTCGAAACGTTTAAGCATCGTGATTTGTGTTTGGAGGCGTTTGCGCCTCGGGATTTGTGTTTTATAGGCATTTGTGCCTCGGGATTTGTGTTTGGAGGCATTTTCGCCTCGAGATTTTTTTTTGGAGGCATTTGTGCCTCGGGATTTGTGTTTGGAAGAGTTTGTGCCACGAGATTTGTGTTTGGACGCGTTTGCTCCTTGGGATTTGTGTTTGGAGGTATTTGCGCCTCGGGGTTTTTGTTTGGAGGCGTTTGCGCCTGGGAATTTGTGTTTAGAGCCATTTATGCCTCGTGATTTGTTTTTGGAGACGTTTGCGCCTCGAGATTTGTGTTTGGAGGCGTTTGTGCCTCATGAATTGTGTTCAGAGGCGTTTGCGCCTCATAGTTTGTGTTTGGAGGCGTTTGCGCCTCAGGATTTGTGTTTGGAGGCGTTTATGCCTCAGGATTTCTGTTTGGAGGCATTTCTGCCTCAGGATTTTTGTTTTGAGGCGTTTGCGCCTCAGGGTTTGTGTTTGGAGGCATTTATGCCTCGAGATTTGTGTTTAGAGGCATTTCTGCCTCGGGATTTGTGTTTGGAGGCGTTTGGGCCCCGAGATTTGTGTTTGGAGGCACTTGCGCCTCGGGATTTGTGTTTGGAGGCATTTATGCCTCGGGATTTGTGTTTGGAGGCGTTTGTGCCTCGGGATTTGTGTTTGGAGGCGTTTGTGCCTCGAGATTTGTGTTAGGAGGCATTTACTCCTCGGGGTTTGTGTTTGGAGGCATTTGCGCCCCGAGATTTGTGTTTGGAGGCATTTGTGCCTCCGGATTTGAGTTTGGAGGCGTTTATGCCTCGGGATTTGTGTTTGGAGGCATTTCTGCATCGGGATTTGTGTTTGGAGGTGTTTGCGCCTCGGGGTTTGTAATTGGAGGCGTTTGCACCTCGAGATTTTTGTTTGGAAGCGATTTTGCCTCGAGATTTATGATTTGGAGGCGTTTGTGCCTCGGGATTTATGTTTGGAGGCATTTGCGCATCGGGATTTTTGTTTGAAGGCATTTGCGCCTCAGGGTTTGTGTTTGGAGGCGTTTGTGCCTCGAGATTTGAGTTTGGAGGCATTTGCACCTCATGATTTGTGTTTATAGGCGTTTGCGCCTCGGAGTTTGTGTTTGGAGGCATTTGGGCCTCGAGATTTGTGTTAGGAGGCGTTTACGCCTTGGGATTTGTGTTTGTAGGCATTTGTGCCTCGAGATTTGTGTGTTGGAGACATTTGTGCCTAGGGATTTGTGTTATGAGGCATTTGGGCCTCGGGATTTGTGTTTGGAGGCGTTTGCGCCTCGGGATTTGTGTTTGGAGGCGTTTGTGCCTCGTGATTTTTGTTAGGAGGAGTTTGTGCCTTGGGAATTTTGTGTTTGGAGGCGTTTGTGCCTCGGGATTTGTGTGTTGGGTGCGTTTGAGCCTCGGGATGTGTGTTTGGAGGTGTTTACGCCTCAGGATTTTTTTTGGAAGCGTTTGTGCCTCGAGATTTGTGTTTGGAGGCGTTTGTGCCTCGAGATTTGTGTTTGGAGGCATTTGCGCCTCGGGGTTTGTGTTTGGAGGCGTTTGCGCCTCGAGAATTGTGTTTGGAGGCATTTGCGCGTCGTGATTTATGTTTGGAGGCGTTTATGCCTCGAGATTTGTGTTTGGAGGCATTTGCGCCTCGGAATTTGTGTTTGGAGGTGTTTGTGCCACGGGATTTTTGTTTGGAGGAGTTTGTGCCTCGGGACTTTTGTTTTGGAGGCGTTTGTGCCTCGGGATTTGTGTTTGGAGGCATTTTTGCCTCGGGGTTTGTGTTTGGAGGCGTTTGCGCCCCGGGATTTGTGTTTGGAGGCATTTGTGCCTCGGAATTTGTGTTTGGAGGCGTTTATGCCTCGGGATTTGTGTTTGGAGGCTTTTCTGCCTCGGGATTTGTGTTTGGAAGGGTTTGTGCCTCGGGATTTGTGTTTGGAGGCATTTGCGCATCGGGATTTTTGTTTGGAGGCGTTTGCGCCTCGGGGTTTGTGTTTGGAGGCATTTGTGGCTCGAGATTTTTGTTTGGAGGCGTTTACACCTCGAGATTTGTGTTTGTAGGCATTTGTGCCTCGGGATATGTGTGTTGGAGGCATTTGTGCCTCGGGATTTGTGTTTTGAGGCGTTTGAGCCTCAGGATTTTGTGTTTGGAGGCGTTTGCTCCTCGGGATTTGTGTTTCGAGGCGTTTAAGTGTCTTGATTTGTGTTTGGAGGCATTTGCGCCATCGGGATTTGTGTTTATAGGCGTTTGTGCCTCGGGATTTGTGTTTGGAGGCGTTTTTGCCTCGAGATTTTTTTTTGGAGGCATTTATGCCTCAAGATTTGTGTTTGGAAGAGTTTGTGCCTCGAGATTTGTGTTTGGACGCGTTTGCGCCTCGGGATTTGTGTTTGGAGGCATTTACGCCTCGAGGTTTTTGTTTGGAGGCATTTGCGCCTGGGAATTTGTGTTTGGAGCCATTTGTGCCTCGTGATTTGCATTTGGAGACGTTTGCGCCTCAGGATTTGTGTTTGGAGGCGTTTGTGCCTCATAAATTGTGTTCAGAGGCGTTTGCGCCTCATAGTTTGTGTTTGGAGGCGTTTGCGCCTCGGGATTTGTGTTTGGAGGCGTTTATGCCTCAGGATTTCTGTTTGGAGGCATTTCTGCCTCGGGATTTTTGTTTGGAGGCGTTTGCGCCTCAGGGTTTGTGTTTGGAGGCATTTATGCCTCGGGATTTGTGTTTAGAGGCATTTCTGCCTCGGGATTTGTGTTTGGAGGCGTTTGGGCCCCGGGATTTGTGTTTGGAGGCATTTGCGCCTCGGGATTTGTGTTTGGAGGCGTTTATGCCTCAGGATTTGTGTTTGGAGGCATTTCTGCCTCGGGATTTGTGTTTGGAGGCGTTTGTGCCTCGAGATTTGTGTTAGGAGGCATTTACTCCTCGGGGTTTGTGTTTGGAGGCGTTTGCGCCCCAGGATTTGTGTTTGGAGGCATTTGTGCCTCGGGATTTGTGTTTGGAGGCGTTTATGCCTCGGGATTTGTGTTTGGAGGCATTTCTGCATCGGGATTTGTGTTTGGAGGCGTTTGCGCCTCGGGTTTTGTGTGTGGAGGCGTTTGCACCTCGAGATTTTTGTTTGGAAGCGATTTTGCCTCGAGATTTATGATTTGGAGGCGTTTGTGCCTCGGGATTTGTGTTTGGAGGCATTTGCGCATCGGGATTTTTGTTTGAAGGCGTTTGCGCCTCAGGGTTTGTGTTTGGAGGCGTTTGTGCCTCGAGATTTGTGTTTGGAGGCATTTGCACCTCATTATTTGTGTTTATAGGCGTTTGCGCCTCGGGGTTTGTGTTTGGAGGCATTTGGGCCTCGAGATTTGTGTTTGGAGGCATTTACGCCTTGGGATTTGTGTTTGTAGGCATTTGTGCCTCGAGATTTGTGTGTTGGAGACATTTGTGCCTCGGGATTTGTGTTATGAGGCGTTTGAGCCTCGGGATTTGTGTTTGGAGGCGTTTGCGCCTCGGGATTTGTGTTTGGAGGCTTTTGTGCCTCGTGATTTTTGTTAGGAGGAGTTTGTGCCTCGAGATTTTTGTGTTTGGAGGCATTTGCGCGTCGTGATTTATGTTTGGAGGCGTTTATGCCTCGAGATTTGTGTTTGGAGGCGTTTGCGCCTCGGGATTTGTTTTTGGAGGTGTTTGAGCCACGGGATTTTTGTTTGGAGGAGTTTGTGCCTCGGGACTTTTGTTTTGGAGGCGTTTGTGCCTCGGGATTTGTGTTTGGAGGCATTTTTGCCTCGGGGTTTGTGTTTGGAGGCGTTTGCGCCCCGGGATTTGTGTTTGGAGGCATTTGTGCCTCGGAATTTGTGTTTGGAGGCGTTTATGCCTCGGGATTTGTGTTTGGAGGCTTTTCTGCCTCGGGATTTGTGTTTGGAAGGGTTTGTGCCTCGGGATTTGTGTTTGGAGGCATTTGCGCATCGGGATTTTTGTTTGGAGGCGTTTGCGCCTCGGGGTTTGTGTTTGGAGGCATTTGTGGCTCGAGATTTTTGTTTGGAGGCGTTTACACCTCGAGATTTGTGTTTGTAGGCATTTGTGCCTCGGGATATGTGTGTTGGAGGCATTTGTGCCTCGGGATTTGTGTTTTGAGGCGTTTGAGCCTCAGGATTTTGTGTTTGGAGGCGTTTGCTCCTCGGGATTTGTGTTTCGAGGCGTTTAAGCGTCTTGATTTGTGTTTGGAGGCATTTGCGCCTCGAGATTTGTGTTTTATAGGCGTTTGTGCCTCGGGATTTGTGTTTGGAGGCGTTTTTGCCTCGAGATTTTTTTTTGGAGGCATTTATGCCTCGGGATTTGTGTTTGGAAGAGTTTGTGCCGCGAGATTTGTGTTTGGAGGCGTTTGCGCCTCGGGATTTGTGTTTGGAGGCATTTGCGCCTCGGGGTTTTTGTTTGGAGGCGTTTGCGCCTGGGAATTTGTGTTTGGAGCCATTTGTGCCTCGTGATTTGTGTTTGGAGACGTTTGCGCCTCAGGATTTGTGTTTGGAGGCCTTTGTACCTCATAAATTGTGTTCAGAGGCGTTTGCGCCTCATAGTTTGTGTTTGGAGGCGTTTGCGCCTCGGGATTTGTGTTTGGAGGCGTTTATGCCTCAGGATTTCTGTTTGGAGGCATTTCTGCCTCGGGATTTTTGTTTGGAGGCGTTTGCGCCTCAGGGTTTTTGTTTGGAGGCATTTATGCCTCGGGATTTGTGTTTAGAGGCATTTCTGCCTCGGGATTTTTGTTTGGAGGCGTTTGGGCCCTGGGATTTGTATTTGGAGGCATTTACGCCTCGGGATTTGTGTTTGGAGGCGTTTATGCCTCAGGATTTGTGTTTGGAGGCATTTCTGCCTCGGGATTTGTGTTTGGAGGCGTTTGTGCCTCGGGATTTGTGTTAGGAGGCGTTTACTCCTCGGGGTTTGTGTTTGGAGGCGTTTGCGCCCCGGGATTTGTGTTTGGAGGCATTTGCGCCTCGGGATTTGTGTTTGGAGGCGTTTATGCCTCGGGATTTGTGTTTGGAGGCATTTCTGCATCGGGATTTGTGTTTGGAGGCGTTTGCGCCTCGGGTTTTGTGTGTGGAGGCGTTTGCACCTCGAGATTTTTGTTTGGAAGCGATTTTGCCTCGAGATTTATGATTTGGAGGCGTTTGTGCCTCGGGATTTGTGTTTGGAGGCATTTGCGCATCGGGATTTTTGTTTGAAGGCGTTTGCGCCTCAGGGTTTGTGTTTGGAGGCGTTTGTGCCTCGAGATTTGTGTTTGGAGGCATTTGCACCTCATGATTTGTGTTTATAGGCATTTGCGCCTCGGGGTTTGTGTTTGGAGGCATTTGGGCCTCGAGATTTGTGTCTGGAGGCGTTTACGCCTTGGGATTTGTGTTTGTTGGCATTTGTGAATCGGGATTTATGTTATGAGGCGTTTGAGCCTCGGGATTTGTGTTTCGAGGCGTTTGTGCCTCGGGATTTGTGTTTGGAGGCGTTTGGCGTCGTGATTAATGTTAAGAGGCGTTTAAGCCTCGAGATTTGTGTTTGGAGGCGTTTGCGCCTCGGGATTTGTGTTTGGAGGCGTTTGTGCCTCGGGTTTTTTGTTTGGAGGAGTTTGTGCCTCGGGACTTTTATTTTGGAGGCGTTTGTGCCTCGGGATTTGTGTTTTGAGGCGTTTTCGCCTCAGGGTTTATGTTTTGAGGCGTTTGCGCCCCGGGATTTGTGTTTGGAGGCATTTGCACCTCAGGATTTGTGTTTGGAGGCGTTTATGCCTCGGGATTTGTGTTTGGAGGCGTTTGTTCCTCATGAAATATGTTTGGAGGCGTTTGCGCCTCGGGGTTTGTGTTTGGAGGCATTTGCTAATCGGGATTTGTGTTTGGAGGCGTTTATGTCTTGGGATTTGTGTTTAGAGGCATTTCTGCCTCGGGATTTGTGTTTGGAGGCGTTTTCGCCTCGGGATTTGTGTTTGGAGGCGTTTGTGCCTCGGGATTTTTGTTTGGAGGAGTTTGTGCCTCGGGATTTTTGATTTGGAGGCATTTGTGACTCGGGATTTGTGTTTGGAGGCGTTTACGCCTCGGGATTTGTGTTTGGAGGCATTTGTGCCTTGAGATTTGTGTTTGGAGGCGTTTGTGCCTCGGGATTTGTGTTTGGAGGCGTTTGTGCCTCGGGATTTGTGTTTGGAGGCATTTGTGCCTCGGGATTTGTGTTAGGAGGCGTTTACACCTCGGGGTTTGTGTTTGGAGGCGTTTGCGCCCTGGGATTTGTGTTTGGAGGCATTTGCGCCTCGGGATTTGTGTTTGGAGGCGTTTATGCCTCTGGATTTGTGTTTGGAGGCATTTCTGCCTCGGGATTTGTGTTTGGAGGCGTTTGCGCCTCGGGGTTTGTGTTTGCAGGCGTTTGCACCTCGGGATTTTTGTTTGGAAGCGTTTTTGCCTCGAGATTTATGATTTGGAGGCGTTTGTGCCTCGGGATTTGTGTTTGGAGGTATTTGCGCATCGGGATTTTTGTTTGAAGGCGTTTGCGCCTCAGGGTTTGTGTTTGGAGGCGTTTGTGCCTCGAGATTTGTGTTTGGAGGCATTTGCACCTCGGGATTTGTGTTTATAGGCGTTTGCGCCTCGGGATTTGTGTTTGGAGGCATTTGTGCCTCGAGATTTGTGTTTGGAGGCGTTTACGCCTTGGGATTTGTGTTTGTAGGCATTTGTGCCTCGAGATTTGTGTGTTGGAGACATTTGTGCCTCGGGATTTGTGTTATGAGGCGTTTGAGCCTCGGGATTTGTGTTTGGAGGCGTTTGTGTCTCGAGATTTGTATTTGGAGGCGTTTGCGCCTCGGGTTTTGTGTTAGGAGGCGTTTGCACCTCGGGATTTATGTTTGGAGGCGTTTGTGCCTCGGGATTTGTGTTTCGGAGGTGTTTGTGGCTCGGGATTTGTGTTTGGAGGCGTTTGTGCCTCGGGATTTTTTTTGAGGCGTTTGTGCCTCGGGATTTGTGTTTGGAAGCGTTTGTGCCTCGGGATTTGTGTTTGGAGGCGTTTGTGCCTCGGGATTTATTTTTGAAGGCAATTGCGCCTCGGGATTTGTGTTTGGAGGCATTTGCGTCTCGGGTTTTGTGTTTGGAAGCGTTTAAGCCTCGGGATTTATGTTTGGAGGCGTTTGTGCCTCGAGATTTAGATTTGGAGGCGTTTGCGCCTCGGGTTTTGTGTTAGGAGGCGTTTGCACCTCGGGATTTATGTTTGGAGGCGTTTGTGCCTCGGGATTTGTATTTTGGAGGCGTTTGTGGCTTGGGATTTGTGTTTGGAGGCGTTTGCGCCTCGAGATTTTTTTTGGAGGCGTTTGTGCCTCGGGATTTGTGTTTGGGGCGTTTGATCCTCGAGATTTGTGTTTGGAGACGTTTGTGATTCGGGATTTGTGTTTGGAGGCGTTTGCGCCACATGATTTTTTTTTGGAGGCATTTATGCCTCGGGATTTGTGTTTGGAGGCGTTTGTGCCTCGAGATTTTTGTTTGGAGGAGTTTGTGCCTCGGGACTTGTGTTTGGAGGCGTTTGTGCCTCGGGATTTTTGTTTGGAGGAGTTTGTGCCTCGGGATTTTTGATTTGGTGGCATTTGTGCCTCGGGATTTGTGTTTGGAGGCGTTTACGCCTCGGGATTTGTGTTTGGAGGCATTTGTGCCTTGAGATTTGTGTTTGGAGGCGTTTGTGCCTCGGGATTTGTGTTTGGAGGCATTTGTGCCTCGGGATTTGTGTTTGGAGGCATTTGTGCCTCGGGATTTGTGTTTGGAGGCATTTGTGCCTCGGGATTTGTGTTAGGAGGCGTTTACGCCTCGGGGTTTTTGTTTGGAGGCGTTTGCACCCCGGGATTTGTGTTTGGAGGCATTTGCGCCTCGGGATTTGTGTTTGGAGGCGTTTATGCCTCTAGATTTGTGTTTGGAGGCATTTCTGCCTTGAGATTTGTGTTTGGAGGCGTTTGCGCCTCGGGGTTTGTGTTTGCAGGCGTTTGCACCTCGGGATTTTTGTTTGGAAGCGTTTTTGCCTCGAGATTTATGATTTGGAGACGTTTGTGCCTCTGGATTTGTGTTTGGAGGCATTTGCGCATCGGGATTTTTGTTTGAAGGCATTTGCGCCTCAGGGTTTGTGTTTGGAGGCGTTTGTGCCTCGAGATTTGTGTTTGGAGGCATTTGCACCTCGAGATTTGTGTTTATAGGCGTTTGCGCCTCGGGGTTTGTGTTTGGAGGCATTTGTGCCTCGAGATTTGTGTTTGGAGGCATTTACGCCTTGGGATTTGTTTTTGTAGGCATTTGTGCCTCGAGATTTGTATGTTGGAGACATTTGTGCCTCGGGATTTATGTTATGAGGCGTTTGAGCCTCGGGATTTGTGTTTCGAGGCGTTTGTGCCTCGGGATTTGTGTTTGGAGGCATTTTCTCCTCATGATTTGTGTTTGGAGGCGTTTAAGCGTCGTGATTTGTGTTTGGAGGCGTTTGTGCCTCGGGATTTGTGTTTTGGAGGCGTTTGTGCTTCGGGATTTGTGTTAGGAGGCATTTTCGCCTCGAGATTTTTTTTGGAGGGGTTTGTGCCTCGGGATTTGTGTTTGGAGGTGTTTGTGCCGCGAGATTTATGTTTGGAGGCGTTTGCGCCTCGAGATTTGTGTTTGGAGGCATTTGCGCCTCGGGGTTTTTATTTGGAGGCGTTTGCGCCTCGGAATTTGTGTTTGGAGCCATTTGTGCCTCGTGATTTATGTTTGGAGATGTTTGTGCCTCGGGATTTGTGTTTGGAGGCGTTTGTGCCTCAGAGTTTGTGTTTGGAGGCGTTTGCGCCTCGGGATTTGTGTTTGGAGGCGCTTATGCCTCGGGATTTCATTTTGGAGGCATTTCTGCCTCGGGATTTGTGTTTGGAGGCGTTTGTGCCTCGGGATTTGTGTTTGGAGGCGTTTGTGCCTCGGGATTTGTGTTTGGAGGCATTTGTGCCTCGAGATTTGTGTTTGGAGGCATTTGGGGGCTTGTGTTTGGAGGCGTTTGCGCCTCGGGAATTGTGTTTGGAGGCGTTTGTGCCTCGAGATTTGTGTTTGGAGGCGTTTGTGCCTCGAGATTTGTGTTTGGAGGCGTTTGCGCCTCGGGATTTGTGTTTGGAGGCGTTTGTGCCTCGGGATTTGTGTTTGGAGGCGTTTGTGCCTCGGGATTTTTGTTTTGGAGGCGTTTGTGCCTCGGGATTTGTGTTTGGAGGCGTTTTCACCTCGAGATTTTTTTTTGGAGGCATTTTTGCCTCGGGATTTGTATTTGGAGGCGTTTGTGCCTCGGGATTTGTGTTTGGAGGCGTTTGCACCTCGGGTTTTGTGTTAGGAGGCGTTTGCACCTCGGGATTTGTGTTTTGGAGGCGTTTGTGGCTCGGGATTTGTGTTTGGAGGCGTTTGCGCCCCGGGATTTGTGTTTGGAGGCGTTTGTGCCTCGGGATTTGTGTTTGGAGGCATTTGTGCCTCGGGATTTGTGTTTGGAGGCGTTTATGCCTCGGGATTTGTGTTTGGAGGCGTTTGTGCCTCGGGATTTGTGTTTGGAGGCGTTTGTGCCTCGTGATTTGTTTTTTGAGGCATTTGTGCCTCGGGATTTGTGTTAGGAGGCGTTTACACCTCGGGATTTGTGTTTGGAAGCATTTAAGCCTCGGGATTTGTGTTTGGAGGCATTTGTGCCTCGAGATTTAGATTTGGAGGCATTTGGGCCTCGGGTTTTGTGTTAGGAGGCATTTGCACCTCGAGATTTATGTTTGGAGGCGTTTGTGCCTCGGGATTTGTATTTTGGAGGCGTTTGTGGCTTGGGATTTGTGTTTGGAGGCGTTTGTGCCTCGAGATTTTTTTTGGAGGCGTTTGTGCCTCGGGATTTGTGTTTGGGGCGTCTGATCCTCGAGATTTGTGTTTGGAGACGTTTGTGATTCGGGATTTGTGTTTGGAGGCGTTTGCGCCACAGGATTTTTTTTTGGAGGCGTTTGTGCCTCGGGATTTGTGTTTGGGGCGTTTGTGCCTCTAGATTTGTGGTTGGAGGCGCTTGTGCCTCGGGATTTGCGCCTCGGGATTTGTGTTTGGAGGCGTTTGTGCCTCGAGATTTATGTTTGGAGGCGTTTGTGCCTCGTGATTTTTGTTAGGAGGAGTTTGTACCTCGGGATTTTTGTGTTTGGAGGCGTTTGTGCCTCGGGATTTGTGTGTTGGGTGCGTTTGAGCCTCGGGATGTGTGTTTGGAGGCATTTACGCCTCAGGATTTTTTTGGAAGCGTTTGTGCCTCGGGATTTGTGTTTGGAGGCGTTTGTGCCTCGAGATTTGTGTTTGGAGGCATTTGCGCCTCGGGGTTTGTGTTTGGAGGCGTTTGCGCCTCGAGAATTGTGTTTGGAGGCGTTTGCGCGTCGTGATTTATGTTTGGAGGCGTTAATGTCTCGAGATTTGTGTTTGGAGGCGTTTGCGCCTCGGGATTTGTGTTTGGAGGTGTTTGTGCCACGGGATTTTTGTTTGGAGGAGTTTGTGCCTCGGGACTTTTGTTTTGGAGGCGTTTGTGCCTCGAGATTTGTGTTTGGAGGCATTTTCGCCTCGGGGTTTGTGTTTGGAGGCGTTTGCGCCCCGAGATTTGTGTTTGGAGGCATTTGCACCTTGGAATTTGTGTTTGGAGGAGTTTATGCCTCGGGATTTGTGTTTGGAGGCATTTGCGCCTCAGGATTTGTGTTTGGAAGGGTTTGTGCCTCGGGATTTGTGTTTGGAGGCTTTTGCGCATCGAGATTTTTGTTTGGAGGCGTTTGTGCCTCGAGATTTGTGTTTGGAGTCATTTGCGCCTCGAGATTTGGGTTTATAGGCGTTTGCGCCTCGAGATTTGTGTTTGTAGGCATTTGTGCCTCGGGATTTGTGTGTTGGAGGCATTTGTGCCTTGGGATTTGTGTTTTGAGGCGTTTAAGCCTCAGATTTGTGTTTGGAGGCATTTGTTCCTCGGGATTTGTGTTTCGAGACGTTTAAGCATCGTGATTTGTGTTTGGAGGCGTTTGCGCCTCGGGATTTGTGTTTTATAGGCATTTGTGCCTCGGGATTTGTGTTTGGAGGCGTTTTCGCCTCGAGATTTTTTTTTTGGAGGATTTGCGCCTCGGGATTTGTGTTTGGAGACGTTTGCGCCTCGGGATTTGTGTTTGGAGGATTTTGCGCCTCGAGATTTATGTTTGGAGGCGTTTGCGCCTCAGGATTTGTGTTTGGAGGCGTTTTGCCTCGAGATTTTGGAGGCATTTGTGCCTTGGGGTTTGTGTTTGGAAGCATTTGTGACTCGGAATTTGTGTTTGGAGGCGTTTGCGCCTCGGGATTTGTGTAATAAGGCATTTGCGCCTCGGGGTTTATGTTTGGAGGCATTTGTGCCTCAGGGTTTGTGTTTGGAGGCGTTTGTGCCTCGGGATTTGTGTTTGGAGACGTTTGCGCCTCGGGATTTGTGTTTGGAGGCGTTTGTGCATCATGAATTGTGTTTGGAGGCGTTTGCGCCTCAGAGTTTGTGTTTGGAGGCGTTTGCGCCTTGGGATTTGTGTTTGGAGGCGTTTATGCCTCAGGATTTCTGTTTGGAGGCATTTATGCCTCTGGATTTTTGTTTGGAGGCATTTGCGCCTCGGAGTTTGTGTTTGGAGGCATTTATGCCTCGGGATTTGTGTTTAGAGGCATTTCTGCCTCGGGATTTGTGTTTGGAGGCGTTTGGGCCCCGGGATTTGTGTTTGGAGGCGTTTATGCCTCAGGATTTGTGTTTGGAGGCATTTCTGCCTCGGGATTTGTGTTTGGAGGCGTTTGTGCCTCGGGATTTGTGTTTGGAGGCGTTTGTGCCTCGGGATTTGTGTTAGGAGGCGTTTACTCCTCGGGGTTTGTGTTTGGAGGCGTTTGCGCCCCAGGATTTGTGTTTGGAGGCATTTGTGCCTCGGGATTTGTGTTTGGAGGCGTTTATGCCTCGGGATTTGTGTTTGGAGGCATTTCTGCCTCGAGATTTGTGTTTGGAGGCGTTTGCGCCTCGGGTTTTGTGTTTGGAGGCGTTTGCACCTCGAGATTTTTGTTTGGAAGCGATTTTGCCTCGAGATTTATGATTTGGAGGCGTTTGTACCTCGAGATTTGTGTTTGGAGGCATTTGCGCATCGGGATTTTTGTTTGAAGGCGTTTGCGCTTCAGGGTTTGTGTTTGGAGGCGTTTGTGCCTCGAGATTTGTGTTTGGAGGCATTTGCACCTCATGATTTGTGTTTATAGGCGATTGCGCCTCGGAGTTTGTGTTTGGAGGCATTTGGGCCTCGGGTTTTGTGTTAGGAGGCATTTGCACCTCGAGATTTATGTTTGGAGGCGTTTGTGCCTCGGGATTTGTATTTTGGAGGCGTTTGTGCCTCGAGATTTGTGTTTGGAGGCGTTTGCGCCTCGGGATTTGTGTTTGGAGGCATTTGTGCCTCGGGATTTGTGTTTGGAGGCGTTTCCTCCTCAGGATTTGTGTTTGGAGGCGTTTGCTCCTCGGGATTTGTGTTTGGAGGCGTTTGTGCCTCGGGATTTTTAATTGGAGGAGTTTGTGCCTCGAGATTTTTGTTTTGGAGGCATTTGTGCCTCGGGCTTTGTGTTTACAGGCGTTTGTGCCTCGGAATTTGTGTTTTGGAGGCGTTGCGCCTCGGGATTTGTATTTGGATGCATTTGCGCCTCGGGATTTGTGTTTGGAGGCGTTTGTGCCTCGAGATTTGTGTTTGGAGGCATTTGTGCCTCTGGATTTTTTTTGGAGGCATTTGCGCCTCGGAGTTTGTGTTTGGAGGCGTTTGCTCCTTGGGATTTTGTTTGGAGGCGTTTATGCCTCGGGATTTGTGTTTGGAGGTGTTTGCGCCTCGAGATTTGTGTTTGGAGGCGTTGGTGCCTTGGGATTTGTGTTTGGAGGCGTTTGTACCTCGGGATTTGTGTTTGGAGGCGTTTATGCCTCGGGATTTGTGTTTTTGCGCCTCGGGATTTGTGTTTGGAGGCGTTTACGCCTCGGGATTTGTGTTTGGAGGCATTTGTGCCTTGAGATTTGTGTTTGGAGGCGTTTGTGCCTCGGGATTTGTGTTTGGAGGCGTTTGTGCCTCGGGATTTGTGTTTGGAGGCGTTTGTGCCTCGGGATTTGTGTTTGGAGGCGTTTGCGCCTCGGGATTTGTGTTTGGAGGCGTTTGTGCCTCGGGATTTGTGTTTGGAGGCGTTTGTGCCTCGGGATTAGTGCTTGGAGGCGTTTGTGCCTCTGGATTTGTGTTTGGAGGCGTTTGTGCCTCGGGATTTGTGTTTGGAGGCGTTTGCACCTCGGGATTTGTGTTTGGAGGCGTTTGCACCTCGGGATTTATGTTTGGAGGCATTTTTGCCTTGGGATTTTTTTTGGAGGCGTTTGTGCCTCGAGATTTGTGTTTGGAGGGCGTTTGTGCACTCGGGATTTGTGTTTGGAGGCGTTTGTGCGCCTCGGGTTTGTGTTTGGAGCGTTTGTCAGCCTCGGAGATTTGTGTTTGGAGGCGTTTGCTCCTCGGAGATTTGTGTTTATAGGCATTTGCGCCTCGGGATTTGTGTTTGGAGGCGTTTATGCCTCAAGATTTGTGTTTGGAGGCATTTGTGCCTTGATATTTGTGTTTGGAGGCGTTTGTGCCTCGGGATTTGTGTTTGGAGGCATTTGTACCTCGGGATTTGTGTTAGGAGGCGTTGCGCCTCGGGGTTTTGTGTTTGGAGGCGTTTGCTCCCGAGATTTATGTTTGGAGGCGTTTGCGCCTCGGGATTTTTGTTTGGAGGCGTTTATGCCTCAAGATTTGTGTTTGGAGGAATTTCTGCCTCGAGATTTGTGTTTGGAGGCGTTTGTGCCTCGGGGTTTGTGTTTGGAGGCGTTTGCACCTCGGGATTTTTTTTTGTTTGGAAGCGTTTCAGGCTCTCGACATTTGTGATTTGGAGGCGTTTGTGCCTCGGGATTTTTGTTTGGAGGCATTTGAGCATCGGAATTTTCGTTTGGAGGCGTTTGCGCCTTGGGATTTCTGTTTGGAGGCATTTCTGCCTCGGGATTTGTGTTTGGAGGCATTTCGCGCTGATTTTTTTTTTCGAGGCGTTTGTGCCTCGGGATTTGTGTTTGGGGCGTTTATGCCTCGAGATTTGTGTTTGGAGGCGTTTGTGCCTCGTGATTTGTGTTTGGAGACTGAACATACCAAAAGTGTCGAGTTGGGCCAAGCGGGTAAAGCCCAATCACATACAGCTTTGACTCTCACATTCTCAATAAGGCTGACCCAATCTAAATAAGGCCCAAGGCCCACCTCAAGTATCAGTCGACTAGGCCCATGGTCCGACTTACCAAGTCCCGACCTAACCTAGTCCGACCTCATGATCCATACTACAATTCGGGTACGAACCATGCTCTACCCGCCAGTCAGGTCGACCATTCCCCAAATGGCGACCTCGACCTAATCATCAAGCGTCGACCTAATAATATGGACGCACGTGGGTCAAATCATCCCTTAACAGCATCCCTGTAAATCAGGGACGGTTACAAGCATGTTCCCACGAACATAACCGCCGCTATAGTTACGGAGCTCATGCAGCACCACCCAACATAACGGTCTTCACCTATAAATACTTGATCACTACCAAACGGTAAAAGGTAACTGCCATTTTGTTATTGGAATTCACTTATTCAATACATTTTGAGCTATACAACTGTGTTCTTATTCTCACGCCCGAGCGTCTTCGCCGGAGACACATCCGGCTAGTCGTGGGTTCTGATTTCAGGTCAAGGAGCCAGGTGATTAATCCTGCCACGTGGAGGATTACTGATAAGCACAATTCCTGTAGCATCAGTTTGGTTCCATTGCCGGGAATCGTGCTTTAGCTTGACCTCGAAAATTTCATCAACCTACAACAATGGTGACTTCAGACGGACATGTATCTGAGGCTTCACTTGAGCACGAAGAAGAGAACAATAACAACACAAACGCGAACGCTGAAAACCTGAACTTGCCTCCTCCCCCACCAAATCGCCCTCATGGTAGAGCAACGCGTTCTACCAGTGTTGTTGATGGCAGAGGATTGCCTGACACAAGGAGAGGAAAAAGGCATATGGATGGACAAGGAGCCCCACCTCCTCCAAAACGTCCAGCTGGGCAGGCGAACATGGGAAGCAGGGCAGGTCCCTCCGCCAATCCCATGAGTAAGAAAGAAATGATGTTGGAGCGGGCCCAGATTCTAGCCGATCTAATAGCTATGGAGGAGGCAGAGCAGGCTGATGTACGCTCTGAAAGAATGGCTCCCACTCAGGTCTCTAACGGTCAACAGGCCAGGAGTACTAGGCCAAATGAGGGTGTTGGCCAGAATGGTGAAAACAGGATAGTTCAGCGAGCTCCTACCATTGTTCATGTGCCAAGTAACGACCTGAGGGCTAGTCTCACCAGAAACAGGGAGCAGGAGGCTCAATCTGATTTGAGGACACAATTGACAGCCAATAGAAACAGACGCGTATCACCAGCACGGACACAAAGATCAGGGTCTCATAGAGACAGGAATGGGCGCAGGTCGCCTGTAGGAGGGGAAAGGCGCAGGTCGCCATATGGAGATAACAGGCGCAGGTCGCCACACGGAGATAACAGGCGCAGGTCGCCATCCGAGAATGAGAGGCGCAGGTCGCCCATAAGGAATGACAGGCATAGATCTCCAATCCGATCAGAAAGGGCCAATTCCCACAGAGACAGGAGGAGTAGGCAGGTAACTCCTCCCAGGAGTGAAGGCCAGAAGTCGAATGCTGTTCCCCCTGCAGAGGAAGGAAGACCCGACGCTAGAGAATGGCTGTTGATGAAAAGGAAGTTTGAGCAATGGGAGGAGGAGAAGAAAAAGGAGACTGGAAAGGTCGAACGAATTGACTTTGCTCTTCGACCTCTGTCCAAAGAAATCAGAGACAGTCGACCTCCTCCTACTTTCAGGTTGCCACTTCTGGAGAAATATTCAGGGTCTACCAATGCTAAGAGCCATATTGCACATCTGGAGGCCACTATGTGTTTTGTTGCCAACGAAGATGATAATATGTGCAAGGCTCTCCTAAGCACACTCACTGGGGCGGCTTTAACCTGGTTCAATGGCTTGGCGGCTGGTTGCATCACCACTTGGGCAGGCTTCAGGACGAAGTTCCTTGACCGCTTTTCGACTGCTGGAGCTCGGAAGGTGACTGTCACTGACCTGAACAACTTGGTGCAGGCAAAGAATGAAAGCTCGATGAGCTACTTCACCAAGTTCAAGGAAATGGTAGATAAGATCGAGGAGGATCTCACGGACAGGGAAGTCATCAACTGTTTCAGGAATGGTATTTCCTCGGCAGACATGGATTACGAGCTCACAGTTCGTACAGTCGAAACTCGACAAGAGTTGTTCGAAAAAGTGTACAACGTGGCACTTGCTGAGGAAAGGAAAGAAAAGAAAAATGGTAAGAGCCCCAAGACTGAGGTTGCTGATGACAAGAAGGACTCCAACAAAAATGGAGGAAACAATAAAAATGGCAAAAACAGGACAAGGGCTACAGAGAAGGTGCTTGAGGCTTTCACTCCCCTTACGGTGAGTCGAACAGAAATTATGAATGCCGTCGAGCTGGCTCCTCCTGTCCCAATGAACCCTGGCAACAAGTTTAGGAGGGACAACAGCAAGTATTGTGATTACCACAAGGATACAGGACATCTCACAGAGGATTGTTTGGGGTTGAAACGTATCATACAAAGAATGGTCGACCAGGGCAGGCTTGACACTTATGTGAAGAGGCCTCAAGCCGGAGGAGGCGAGCAGCCAGCAGGTGGACAACAAGGACCTAGGCATCCTAGACTGAACATGGGGGTCATTACAGAGCAAGCAAGCAACACAGCCATCAAACACAAGATCTTTCAGCTTAGCAAGGCTCCCCATGTACCTCCAAGGAGGGAGGTCAGAGATGAAGCAATTAGCTTCTACCCCCATGAACTAGCAACTAATATGGCGGCTAGGGAGCAAGTTCTCATCATCCCAGGTCTCATAGACGGATGCACGACGAGCAGACTTCTAGTCGACACGGGGGCCTGCAAGGATATATTGTTCTATAAAACTTTCAAGGAGATGGGTCTTAATGACGAACAACTGGAAAGATATGATGGCAGGTTGGAGGGCTTCACCAACCACAGAGTTGATGCAAAAGGCAAGATAGAGCTCGACATCGACCTAGGCCAACATCCCCTCAGGGTCGTTTCGAAGGTACAATTTATTGTAATTGATGTAAACAGTGATTATGCCGCCATACTTGGCATTCCTGGTCAGGTCGCTCTTGGAATGGTGGCGTCGATCCCTCACCAGAGAGTCAAGTTCCCCACACCTGCTGGAGTAGGCTGCGTACAAGGCACAGCTCGAGCATATCTGGACCATGTTCTCCGAGAAAGAAAAAAGAGGGAGCTAGAGATCGAGACGGCTGATGGTTATTTGAAGTTGTCTCAATCAGTCACCAAAACTACTCGACTGTCAACAATCACCAACGTGGAAGAGTCGACCTATCGCTCAAATGACGAGGTCATGCTTGAGTCGACACGTCACTCTAACACCACTGAGGTCGATTCAGATGTAGTTATGGTCGACCAAATCCTCATAGGCAACCTATGCCTTCAACTCGACAATAACTCGGGGGCCACCACCACCACCAGCGAGGTGGCAGATAAGTTGGATGATATGATAGCAGAAGAGGCTCCACACCTGGTGGCCGAGGAGAGACAAAGGGTCAGGGAGATAATAATTGAGACTCTTCAATTCAGAGATGGACCAGAGCTAGAGCTGTAGACGAGCTAGAGTCAGTTATCACCAACCTTTCCTACCCCGACCAAAAAATTTCAAATTGGAAAGCAGCTATCACCAGAGGAGCGAGCAAAAATCATTGAGCTACTCAAAGGGAGTAATGATGTCTTCGCATGGAGAGTAGAAGACATGAGGGGAATCAAGGAAGAGGTCGCTGTTCACAGGCTTGAAGTTAACCCGACCATAAAGCCTAGACCCCAAAAGTTGAGAAGTTTTGCTCGCGACAAGGAAGAAGCCATAAAAGCTGAGGTACAAAAACTTTTAAGTGCAGGGATAATCAAGGAGGCCGCTCATACAACGTGGTTGGCCAACGTGGTCATGGTGAAGAAGTCAAACGGCAAATGGCGAATGTGTGTCGACTTCACCACTCTGAACCTTGCATGCCCAAAGGACAGCTATCCTCTGCCTAGAATTGACAAGCTGGTCGATTCCATTGCTGGTCACTCCACCCTCAGTTTCCTCGACGCTTATTCCGGCTACCACCAGATTAAGATGCACGAGGATGACATAGTCAAGACAGCATTTCAGGCGGCTGGAGGTATCTACTGCTACAATATGATGCCTTTTGGATTGAAGAATGCAGGGGCAACTTATCAAAGGATGGTGAACAAAGTCTTTGCCTCACAAATTGGTCGAAATATGGAGGCTTACGTTGACGACATGGTCATTAAAACTAAGGCCGGGAGTCATGTAGTCGACCTAAAGGAGACATTCGCCAATTTACGAGCAAACGACATGAAGCTCAACCCCAGTAAGTGTGTGTTTGGAGTGGCAGCTGGCAAGTTCCTTGGGTTTATGGTGTCACAGCGAGGCATAGAAGTTAATCCAGAAAAGATCAAGGCATTGGTCGACATGAAAGCTCCCACCAGTATCAAAGAAATGCAGCGACTTAACGGTAGAGTAGCAGCTCTTGGTCGTTTCATATCTAAGTCGGCAGAGAGATCTCTTCCTTTCTTCAAAACTTTGAGGGGGACGAAAAGCTTTGAATGGACGACCGAATGTCATTCGTCGTTCCAACAATTGAAGGATTACCTCGCTACTCCACCTCTCCTGAGTAGCCCGACCACTGGTGAGACATTGTTTGTATATCTGTCTGTGGGAGACAAGTCAGTTGCAGCAGTCTTGATTAGAGAGGATGAAGGGCTTCAAAAGCCAGTGTACTACGTCAGCAAGGCCTTATCAGATGTGGAGAGCAGATACTACAACGCTGAGAAGGTCGCTTATGCCCTAGTCGTGGCTTCAAGGAAGTTGCGAGCTTATTTTCTGGCTCATCCAATTGTGGTTCTTACCAATGCTCCTTTGAGAAAGATATTGCACAAGCCGGAGAGCTCAGGTCGACTGCTCAATTGGTCAATTGCCCTTACTGAATTTGACATTGAGTATCGACCTCGAAAGGCACTAAAAGCTCAAGCTCTAGCAGACTTCTTGGTCGAGCTTATGTTCACCAAGGAAGATAGCGAGCAGAAAGCCCCAAAGGAAAAGGCTAAAGGAAAAGAACCAGAGTCTCAGGTCGCCATCAGCCTACCCGACGATTGTTGGAAGGTTTACTCAGACGGATCAGCGACCAAAAGTGTTAGTGGAGCTGGGATTGTCTTGATCGAGCCAGAGTCTGGAACCGTGTATGAGGAATCCCTAAGGTTCAAGTTTGATGCTTCCAACAACCAGGCTGAATATGAAGCCTTGATAGCGGCTATAGAGTACGCCAAGTGCTTTGGAGCGACTAAGATCATGGCTTACTGTGATTCACAACTGATAGTCAATCAGGTCAGAGGCGAGTACGAGGTACTTAGCTCCACGTTGATCAAATATTGTGACCTAGTGAAGGATCTGATAAAAGACTTGGAATTCTGGGAAATTCAGAGGATTGGAAGGGAGGACAACGAGCTAGCCGACCTCCTCTCGAAATTAGCTACCTCAGATGAGCCACATGATGAGCCCATCTCTTTCCTTGAAAATCCAGCTTATGAGAGGGTAAAGATTCAATGCGTAGAGAACGCCTCAAGAAATTGGGCCTATGAGAAGTGTTGGATCGAAGAAATGAAGGCGTACATAGAAAGTGGCGAGCTGCCAGATGACGAGAAGAAGGCTCGAGCTATCAAAAAGAAAGCTCCGAGGTATGTCATTCAAGGAGGCGACCTGTTCAGAAGATCCTATACTCGGCCATTACTAAAGTGCATCCACCCTCAAGAGGTCGCCCTATTGATACATGAAGTGCATAGTGGAATTTGTGGTGGACACCCGGGGGCCAGGACCCTAGCTGACAAGTTGATCACTTTGGGGTACTACTTGCCACACATGAGAGCTGATACTCACAACTTTGTTCAGCAATGTGATCAATGCCAAAGGTTTGCCAACTTGCCTCATGTGCCAACAACCGAGCAAACTCCAGTAATTGCAGCTTGGCCATTTGACATGTGGGGCGTCGACCTGATTGGACCCTTCCCTCCCGCCCGAGGAAATTGTAAGTATGTGATCGTGGCAATAGATTACTTCACCAAGTGGTTTGAGGCCAAGCCATTAGCTCGCATCACAGAGGAGAATGCTATCAACTTCATTCATGACTTCATTTGGTGTCGATTTGGGTTTCCTCGAGCCATAGTATCTGACAACGGACTGCAGTTCTCCCAAACCTTCGAAGCAGAGATGAATCGAGTAGGAATCAAGCATTGGAAATCTTCTGTTGCCTATCCTCAAGGAAATGGACAAGCTGAAGCAGCAAATAAACTTGTTCTATCTTCGCTCAAGACAGGTCTCGTGGGTCGACGTAACAACTGGTTGGACGAACTCCCACTTGCTCTTTGGGCAGTTCGTACAACCACTCGGGGGCCTACGGGGGAAATCCCTTTTGCTCTCATATATGGGTCAGAGGCCATGGCACCTGCTGAGCTCAGATTCCCCACTGCTAGAGTAACTTTCTTCAATCAGGAGCAAAATGATACCAACAGATTGATCGACCTGGATCTGGTCGACGAGAAGCGAGAAACAGCCTACCTTCGAATGGTCAACTACAAACAGCGAACTAAAAGTTACCACGACAAGAAGGTCAAGGCAAGGTCATTCCAAGTTGGTGATCATGTGTTGAGAAAGATTGAGGCAACGGGTAGAAGGACCCAGCAGAATAAGCTATCTCCTAACTGGGAAGGTCCCTATGTGGTTACTCGAGTCGTCAAGGAAGGAACCTACATGATAGCTCATCCTGGAGGAGAAGAGTTGAAGCATCCTTGGCACGCTACTCACCTCATCAAATACTACTTCTAGTTTTCAGTTTCCAAGATCAAGCTTGTAATAGTTCTAGTTTCAAATTGATGTAAGCATGTTTCCTACTTCAATGAAAAGCGCAGTTCATTCCATCAAACATAGTGCTACATTAACCCCAACAAGCTCGACTCTTAGTCAGCTTAGTTTTAACAAGCTCGATTCTTAATCAGCTTTGTTCATTTAACAAGTCCGACTCTTAGTCGACTTCGTTCTAACAAACTCGACTCTTAGTCAGTTTGTTCTAATCAGCTCGATTCTTAATCAGCTTTGTTCATTTAACAAGTCCGACTCTTAGTCGACTTCGTTCTAACAAACTCGACTCTTAGTCAGTTTATTCTAATTAGCTCGATTCTTAATCAGCTTTACTTATTCGACAAGTCCGACCTTAGGTCGACTTCGTTCAAATGAGCTCGACTCTTGGTCAGTCCTGATTAAATGAGCATGATCGACTCTTAGTCAATTTTGTCTCATTTGTACTACTACATCTAGCTCGACATACATACTGAAATGGAAAACATACAACATACAGAGATTAAAGTCGGCTACGATTATAAAGTCTCCCAAAAACGGGCTAAGACTTGCAAAAAAGGTGATTACATGTTTCTATGCCTCCCAAAAACTGGGCCAAGGCATTCAGATAATGTTAAACCAAGAAAGCAAAAAATGTTTAGGACTTGTTCATTACATAACCAAAAACATTAGACTTCACTCTATGGGCTCATTAATGACTTGGGTATCAGTAGACAGGGGATCAACGACATTCTCCTCACCTCTAGCCGAGGGCTCCCCCAGGACTGGCTCTTGCAGATAAACGACCTTTCCTGAATTGCTAATTGAGTACTTTGGAGTTTCATTGTCAAAATTTGGATCCTCATACTCGTCAAATTCAGCCAAGATGGAATCAAAGTTAACTTTCTCGACCTCAGGAGGGTTCCAGGGCGCTGCTTCAGCCTCCTCATCATCTTTAGCTATAAGCTCCATGTCATTATCGGTATAAGGCACGAAGGAATGGCCCTGTCGAGCTGCAGTATTATATGGTTCTTCAGAAGCCCATTGAGCCAATTTCTCGATTGATATATCGACTGAAGGATCCACAACGATGCGTCTGGCCATATGGCTCATACCTGCTTTGAAGAATACCCGGGCCTCCTCAGTGACATGAGCATGGAGCTCATCACTATCTTTGTAAACCTTGATAGCGTCCTCCTTAGCTTTCTTCACGGCATCAGCCAGCTCACCTTCCCATTTAAGTCGGGCAGCCTCTAGCTCCTCTTGTTTCTTGGCCAAGGTGACTGGCACCTCTTCCAACTGCTGGGTCGCCATTTCAAGATCTGCAGACATCTTCTTCTTCTCCTCCCTAAGGACAGCAAGCTCTTTGTTAGCTTCTCCCAGCTGACCCCAGGCCTCTTCTTTGGCCTTTATCTCATTGTCCTTCAAAAGCTTCAAAGTTTCATAGGCGCTATCCAAGTCAGAGTTCTCCTCCTTCACCTTCTCAAGCTCAGCCCGCAGTTTCTTCTCAGCCTCCTTCAGCTCCCCCACCTTAGCATTCTCTACCTCCAGTTTCTTCAACTCTGCAGTCTTCTTAGACAGCATTGATTTGGCTAGCTTCTCCTGCTCCTCAGCAGCCTTCCAATAAGTAGTAGCCAAGTTGATCATGGCAAGAGACTGAAAGGACGAGTAAGAAGAAGGTGTTAAATCTGAAAAGCAAAAGGGAAACATGGAACAAGCGAGCAAAATAAAGTTAACAACACAAGAAATGGTGAAAGGGTTACCTCAGAAGAAGCTAACCCAACCCTAGCTCTGCAAGCTTCTGGAGTCAGAGGTTTCTTGGTAAACTCAGCAATCAAATCCTGATCAGCACCCCTCCTGACCACAGCTTGCCCATACTCCAGCTCGGGGTATTCCCTGGCCAAGCAATTAATCCTAGTCAACGGGATTACATCACTCAGTTCGTCAACTCTTGTTTGAATCAACTCAGTATAAGAAACATGGACAGGAGAAGATTGTGGGATTCTATTCTCGGTCTCCGCAGGTTCGCTAGCACCGACCTGGTTAGATGGCGAGCTCACTATTGGGTGCCCGATCTTAATCTTTTTGCCTATGGGGGTAGCATCATCTTCGTCATCTTCATCTAAAGGAATGACATGGGATTTCCTTTTAGAGGCAGCTTTGGCTTTGGCTTTTGTTTGAGTTCGAGTCCTGGTACGGACGATCTCCTCCTCTAGCTCCACATTCTTCTCAACACCATCCACCTCAGCAACATGGACCTCTTCCGTTCCCTGAGCGACATCACCAGCTTGGTCTCTCACTAGCTCTTCAAGTTCCTCCTCCACAGGTATGGACTTAGCAGGGTCCACATCAACAGTCTGCAGAACTTCGTGGCGTAGGACACCTTCTTTCTCTCTGTGCTCCCTAGCATTGGCTGCACCACAGCTCCTCTTGCTTTTCCTAACGTCAACAGCTCAGCCCATGTTTGCCTCTTGCTCCAGAGATAGAACTGCACCAAAGTAGAAACAGTAAAAGATTAGGTCGACGTAAGTCATCTCTACATACGAGCACATAGTTCTATGTACGAATTAAACCTACGCGAGCTAATTATTCTACATACGAGCAAAATGTTCTATGAATGAATCCAACTTGCGAGTAAGCAAGCAGCGAGTTAAGACATATATCAACTAACGAGTTCAACACACGAGCAATTAGTCTAAGTATGAGAGGGGCATGTACTTGTCAACAAAGACAGGAGGGATCAAGGAACAGTGAATGGTCGAGTTCTTACCTCCGAAGTGTTCTACCTGTTCCTTACAGTGATCGACACCTTTCTTACAGTAATGGCATTCTTTCTTGAATCTGAACCGAGCTCCCTCATGGGTGACCCAATCCGGATATCTCTGGCATCTAACTACTGGAACCATGGGTACAACATCCCCATTTCCTACCATCAACCCAGCACGGATATAGTTATTCTTGTTGGTCCCCAGGGCATGCCAACTAATAGGCCCCTTTTTTGCGAGCTCCACCAATTTCCTGCGCAGATCATCGTGTCAATAGGGCTCCCAGTAATTCTCCTCGCTCACACCTTTCGTATCAGCACAGGGCAAAGGAAACTCCCATCCTCTCCTACTCTCAACTACAACCACGTGGGAATTCCAACTACTGGCCTTATTGGGGAGATGAGCAAACAGTTTGGGGATCTTTGATTTGGAGGGAGTGCTTATCCCATTATCTTTGTCGAACTTAACGTTGAAAAACTCCTTGAACACCTTCATACAAGGCTCATATCCTAAAAATCTACAAACCATGATGAAGCAAACCAATACCCTGCAAGTGTTGGCTCCTAGTTGAAGTGGCATGGCATCTGTGCATTCTAAGAACTCGTTTATAAAGGGGTCCAGGGGTAACCTTAAACCAGCTTCAAATTGGCCGTAATAGAAAGCCACCTTTGTGGGATCCTCCTCGTCAGTATCCTCAAGCTGGTTGAAATAATCATTTCTGCTATACAAGGTGACATCGAATTCTTTCCTATCAACCTCACAGAATTCATGTATCATACTCAAACGAGATGGAAAATTTTGTTTCCCCCTAAGTGCCTTTGGAGGAACATAACCCTGTTCATTCCTGCCCGGCACCACATTGGCCCCGAAAGCATCAACGATACGAGGGCTGGAAGAGGTCGATGCATGAGCTTCACCTTGAGTCTCCATATCTGTACAAGAAGAAGGGGAAACAGGGGAATCAGTTCTACAAGAAGTCTCAGGAGTCCTAGCAGACACACTAAGGGGCGACCTAGATTCCCCCGGAAACCTAATCCTATTCCTAAGGAAAGAGGGTTTATTGGGACCCTGAATTTAAAATGTAGCAATATGATCGAGGAGCTCCTGAAAGAGGTGGAATGACTCAACTCTTAGGTCGTTCGTTCCTAGAATACCCAAACTATCTCCCTCAGGCAAGGTCAGTTCAATAAAATGCAAACCCCATCGGGTCAAAATTGAAGCACACTCCTCCATGGTCAACTCCCTCCACTCTCCGTTCAAGTGCTTATAGGCCCTACGGTTGATTCTACAGTAACCATACCAAGCTCCGGGTTCAGTACTAAAGGTCCTAGCCATGGCAAAATCAAAGAAATTGCAGAAATTAAAGCCCTAATTCTAAAGAATAAGGGAAATACCTTTAGCAGTGGAGAAAAACGGAACAATGGAGGGAGAAATCACCAATTTATAGCAAGAATCTATTTCCTTTATCACCGCCGGAATCACGCACAGAGTTCAGGGACAGCAAAAGTTGTAAATGGAGAAGGATTCTTCAATTTATAGCTTCCTGAATTGGAAAGGGCAAGGGAAAATTCAAAATTAATTTCCTAATTAATGGTGGAAGCAGTTTCCAAGGCAGACTCTCAAACGTCAAAATTGTAATCATTATGGGAAAAACGGCGCTCCTTCATCTATGGCCGTTCATCATCAACGCCCTGGATTGTGCCACGTCACTTTGGTCGACTAGGCCTCAGAGCGAGTATCGACCTGCGAGTAAAGCAATTTTCAGCGAAAGATCTTCTTAACTTCCAAGTCGACGAAGTCAACTCGAAAGTTGGGGGCCACTGAACATACCAAAAGTGTCGAGTTGGGCCAAGCGGGTAAAGCCCAATCACATACAGCTTTGACTCTCACATTCTCAATAAGGCTGGCCCAATCTAAATAAGGCCCAAGGCCCACCTCAAGTATCAGTCGACTAGGCCCATGGTCCGACTTACCAAGTCCCGACCTAACCTAGTCCGACCTCATGATCCATACTACAATTCGGGTACGAACCATGCTCTACCCGCCAGTCAGGTCGACCATTCCCCAAATGGCGACCTCGACCTAATCATCAACTGTGTTCTTATTCTCACGCCCGAGCGTCTTCGCCGGAGACACATCCGGCTAGTCGTGGGTTCTGATTTCAGGTCAAGGAGCCAGGTGATTAATCCTGCCACGTGGAGGATTACTGATAAGCACAATTCCTGTAGCATCAGAGACGTTTACTCCTCGGGATTTGTGTTTGGAGGCGTTTGTGCCTCATGAATTGTGTTTGGAGGCGTTTGCGCCTCAGAGTTTGTGTTTGGAGGCGTTTGCGCCTCGGGATTTGTGTTTGGAGGCGTTTATGCTTTGGGATTTCTGTTTGGAGGCATTTCTGCCTCGGGATTTGTGTTTGGAGGCATTTGCACCTCGGTGTTTGTGTTTGGAGGCATTTGCTACTCGGGATTTGTGTTTGGAGGCGTTTATGCCTCGGGATTTATGTTTAGAGGCATTTCTGCCTCGGGATTTGTGTTTGGAGGCATTTCCGCCTCGGGATTTGTGTTTGGAGGCATTTGTGCCTCGGGATTTTTGTTTGGAGGAGTTTGTGCCTCGGTATTTTTGTTTTGGAAGCGTTTGTGCCTCGGGATTTGTGTTTGGAGGCGTTTTCACCTCGGGATTTTTTAGGAGGCGTTTTTGCCTCGGGATTTGTGTTTGGAGGCATTTGTGCCTTGAGATTTGTGTTTGGAGGCGTTTGTGCCTCGGGATTTGTGTTTGGAGGCGTTTGTACCTCGGGATTTGTGTTAGGAGGCGTTTGCGCCTCGGGGTTTGTGTTTGGAGGCGTTTGCTCCCCGAGATTAATGTTTGGAGGCATTTGTGCCTCGGGATTTGTGTTTGGAGGCGTTTATGCCTCGAGATTTGTGTTTGGAGGCATTTCTGCCTCGAGATTTGTGTTTGGAGGCATTTGCGCCTCGGGGTTTGTGTTTGGAGGCGTTTGCACCTCGGGATTTTTGTTTGGAAGCGTTTGTGCCTCGACATTTGTGATTTGGAGGCGTTTGTGCCTCGGGATTTTTGTTTGGAGGCATTTGAGCATCGGATTTTCGTTTGGAGGCGTTTGCGCCTCGGGATTTCTGTTTGGAGGCATTTCTACCTCGGGTTTTGTGTTTGGAGGCGTTTGCGCCTCGGGATTTTTTTTCGAGGCGTTTGTGCCTCGGGATTTGTGGTTGGGGCGTTTGTGCCTCGAGATTTGTGTTTGGAGGCATTTGTGCCTCGTGATTTGTGTTTGGAGACGTTTACTCCTCGGGATTTGTGTTTGGAGGCGTTTGTGCCTCATGAATTGTGTTTGGAGGCGTTGCGCCTCAGAGTTTGTGTTTGGAGGCGTTTGCGCCTCGGGATTTGTGTTTGGAGGCGTTTATGCTTTGGGATTTCTGTTTGGAGGCATTTCTGCCTCGGGATTTGTGTTTGGAGGCGTTTGCGCATCGGTGTTTGTGTTTAGAGACATTTGCTCCTCGAGATTTGTGTTTAGAGGCGTTTATGCCTCGGGATTTATGTTTAGAGGCATTTCTGCCTCGGGATTTGTGTTTGGAGGCGTTTGCGCCTCGGGATTTGTGTTTGGAGGCATTTGTGCCTCGAGATTTTTGTTTGGAGGAGTTTGTGCCTCGGTATTTTTGTTTTGGAAGCGTTTGTGCCTCGGGATTTGTGTTTGGAGGCATTTTCACCTCGGGATTTTTTTAGGAGGCATTTTTGCCTCGGGATTTGTGTTTGGAGGCATTTGTGCCTTGAGATTTGTGTTTGGAGGCGTTTGTGCCTCGGGATTTGTGTTTGGAGGCGTTTGTACCTCGGGATTTGTGTTAGGAGGCGTTTGCGCCTCGGGGTTTGTGTTTGGAGGCGTTTGCTCCCCGAGATTTATGTTTGGAGGCATTTGCGCCTCGGGATTTGTGTTTGGAGGCGTTTATGCCTCAAGATTTTTGTTTGGAGGCATTTCTACCTCGAGATTTGTGTTTGGAGGCGTTTGCGCCTCGAGGTTTGTGTTTGGAGGCGTTTGCACCTCGGGATTTTTGTTTTGAAGCGTTTGTGCCTCGAGATTTGTGATTTGGAGGCGTTTGTGCCTCGGGATTTGTGTTTGGAGGCATTTGAGCATCGAGATTTTCGTTTGGAGGCGTTTGCGCCTCAGGATTTCTGTTTGGAGGCATTTCTGCCTCGGGATTTGTGTTTGGAGGCATTTGCGCCTCGGGATTTTTTTTTCAAGGCGTTTGTGCCTCGGGATTTGTGTTTGGGGCGTTTGTACCTCGAGATTTGTGTTTGGAGGCATTTATGCTTCGGGATTTGTATTTTGAGGCGTTTGAGCCTCAGGAATTTTTTGGATGCGTTTGTGCCTCGGGATTTGTGTTTGGGGCGTTTGTGCCTCTAGATTTGTGTTTGGAGGAGCTTGTGCCTCGGGATTTGTGTTTGGAGGCGTTTGCACCTCGGGATTTGTGTTTGGAGGCCCTTGTGCCTTGAGATTTGTGTGTTGGGGGCGTTTGTGAATCGGGATTTGTGTTTGGAGGCGTTTATGCCTCGAGATTTTTGTTTGGAGGCATTTCTACCTCGAGATTTGTGTTTGGAGGCGTTTGCGCCTCGAGGTTTGTGTTTGGAGGCGTTTGCACCTCGGGATTTTTGTTTTGAAGCGTTTGTGCCTCGAGATTTGTGATTTGGAGGCGTTTGTGCCTCGGGATTTGTGTTTGGAGGCATTTGAGCATCGAGATTTTCGTTTGGAGGCGTTTGCGCCTCAGGATTTCTGTTTGGAGGCATTTCTGCCTCGGGATTTGTGTTTGGAGGCATTTGCGCCTCGGGATTTTTTTTTCAAGGCGTTTGTGCCTCGGGATTTGTGTTTGGGGCGTTTGTACCTCGAGATTTGTGTTTGGAGGCATTTATGCTTCGGGATTTGTATTTTGAGGCGTTTGAGCCTCAAGAATTTTTTGGATGCGTTTGTGCCTCGGGATTTGTGTTTGGGGCGTTTGTGCCTCTAGATTTGTGTTTGGAGGAGCTTGTGCCTCGGGATTTGTGTTTGGAGGCGTTTGCACCTCGGGATTTGTGTTTGGAGGCATTTGTGCCTCGAGATTTGTGTGTTGGGGGCGTTTGTGAATCGGGATTTGTGTTTGGAGGCGTTTGCGCCTCAGGATTTTTTTTTGGAAGCGTTTGTGCCTCGAGATTTGTGTTTGGAGGCGTTTTCACCTCGGGATTTTTTTAGGAGGCGTTTTTGCCTCGGGATTTGTGTTTGGAGGCATTTGTGCCTTGAGATTTGTGTTTGGAGGCGTTTGTGCCTCGGGATTTGTGTTTGGAGGCGTTTGTACCTTGGGATTTGTGTTAGGAGGCGTTTGCACCTCGGGGTTTGTGTCTGGAGGCGTTTGCTCCCAGAGATTTATGTTTGGAGGCATTTGCGCCTCGGGATTTGTGTTTGGAGGCGTTTATGCCTCAAGATTTGTGTTTGGAGGCATTTGTGCCTTGATATTTGTGTTTGGAGGCGTTTGTGCCTCGGGATTTGTGTTTGGAGGCGTTTGTGCCTCGGGATTTGTGTTTGGAGGCGTTTGCGCCTCGGGATTTGTGTTTGGAGGCGTTTATGCCTCGGGATTTATGTTTAGAGGCATTTCTGCCTCGGGATTTGTGTTTGGAGGCGTTTGCGCCTCGGGATTTGTGTTTGGAGGCATTTGTGCCTCGGGATTTTTGTTTGGAGGAGTTTGTGCCTCGGTATTTTTGTTTTGGAAGCGTTTGTGCCTCGGGATTTGTGTTTGGAGGCATTTTCACCTCGGGATTTTTAGGAGGCGTTTTTGCCTCGGGATTTGTGTTTGGAGGCATTTGTGCCTTGAGATTTGTGTTTGGAGGCGTTTGTGCCTCGGGATTTGTGTTTGGAGGCGTTTGTACCTCGGGATTTGTGTTAGGAGGCGTTTGCGCCTCGGGGTTTGTGTTTGGAGGCGTTTGCTCCCCGAGATTAATGTTTGGAGGCATTTGCGCCTCGGGATTTGTGTTTGGAGGCGTTTATGCCTCGAGATTTGTGTTTGGAGGCATTTCTGCCTCGAGATTTGTGTTTGGAGGCGTTTGCGCCTCGGGGTTTGTGTTTGGAGGCGTTTGCACCTCGGGATTTTTGTTTGGAAGCGTTTGTGCCTCGAGATTTGTGATTTGGAGGCGTTTGTGCCTCGGGATTTGTGTTTGGAGGCATTTGAGCATCGGATTTTCGTTTGGAGGCGTTTGCGCCTCGGGATTTCTGTTTGGAGGCATTTCTGCCTCGGGATTTGTGTTTGGAGGCGTTTGCGCCTCGGGATTTTTTTTCGAGGCGTTTGTGCCTCGGGATTTGTGTTTGGGGCGTTTGTGCCTCGAGATTTGTGTTTGGAGGCATTTGTGCCTCGTGATTTGTGTTTGGAGACGTTTACTCCTCAGGATTTGTGTTTGGAGGCATTTGTGCCTTGATATTTGTGTTTGGAGGCGTTTGTGCCTCGGGATTTGTGTTTGGATGCGTTTGTACCTCGGGATTTGTGTTAGGAGGCGTTTGCGCCTCGGGGTTTGTGTTTGGAGGCGTTTATGCCTCGGGATTTATGTGTAGAGGCATTTGTGCCTCGGGATTTGTGTTTGGAGGCGTTTGCGCCTCGGGATTTGTGTTTGGAGGCATTTGTGCCTCGGGATTTTTGTTTGGAGGAATTTGTGCCTCGGTATTTTTGTTTTGAAAGCGTTTGTGCCTCGGGATTAGTGTTTGGAGGCATTTTCACCTCGGGAATTTTTAGGAGGCGTTTTTGCCTCGGGATTTGTGTTTGGAGGCATTTGTGCCTTGAGATTTGTGTTTGGAGGCGTTTGTGCCTCGGGATTTGTGTTTGGAGGCGTTTGTACCTCGGGATTTGTGTTAGGAGGCGTTTGCGCCTCGGGGTTTGTGTTTGGAGGCGTTTGCTCCCCGAGATTTATGTTTGGAGGCATTTGCGCCTCGGGATTTGTGTTTGGAGGCGTTTATGCCTCGAGATTTGTGTTTGGAGGCATTTCTGCCTCGAGATTTGTGTTTGGAGGCGTTTGCGCCTCGGGGTTTGTGTTTGGAGGCGTTTGCACCTCGGGATTTTTGTTTGGAAGCATTTGTGCCTCGAGATTTGTGATTTGGAGGCGTTTGTGCCTCGAGATTTTTGTTTGGAGGCATTTGAGCATCGGGATTTTCGTTTGGAGGCGTTTGCGCCTCGGGATTTCTGTTTGGAGGCATTTCTGCCTCGGGATTTGTGTATGGAGGCGTTTTCGCGTCGGGATTTTTTTTTCGAGGCGTTTGTGCCTCGGGATTTGTGTTTGGGGCGTTTGTGCCTCGAGATTTGTGTTTGGAGGCGTTTATGCCTCGTGATTGTGTTTGGAGACGTTTACTCCTCTGGATTTGTGTTTGGAGGCGTTTGTGCCTCATGAATTGTGTTTGGAGGCGTTTGCGCCTCAGAGTTTGTGTTTGGAGGCGTTTGCGCCTCGGGATTTGTGTTTGGAGGCGTTTATGCTTTGGGATTTCTGTTTGGAGGCATTTCTGCCTCGGGATTTGTGTTTGGAGGCATTTGTGCCTTGAGATTTGTGTTTGGAGGCGTTTGTGCCTCGAGATTTGTGTTTGGAGGCGTTTGTGCCTCGGGATTTGTGTTTGGAGGCGTTTGTGCCTCGGGATTTGTGTTTGGAGGCGTTTGCGCCTCGGGATTTGTGTTTGGAGGCATTTGCGCCTCGGGATTTGTGTTTGGAGGCGTTTATGCCTCGAGATTTGTGTTTGGAGGCATTGCGCCTCGAGATTTATGTTTGGAGGCGTTTCCGCCTCGAGGTTTGTGTTTGGAGGCGTTTGCTCCTCGAGATTTGTGTTTGGAGGCGTTTTCGCCTCGAGATTTTTTTTTTGGAGGCGTTTGTGACCCAGGATTTGTGTTTGGAGGCATTCGTACCTCGAGATTTGTGTTTGGAGGCATATGCGCCTCGGGATTTTTTTTGGAGGCGTTTGTGCCTCGGGATTTGTGTTTGGAGGCGTTTGCGCCTCGGGATTTGTGTTTGGAGGCGTTTGTGCCTCGGGATTTTTGTTAGGAGGCGTTTATGCCTCGAGATTTTTGTTTGGAGGCATTTCTGCCTCGGGATTTGTGTTTGGAGGCGTTTACACCTCGGGATTTTTGTTTGGAAGCATTTTTGCCTCGAGATTTGTGTTTGGAGGCGTTTGTGCCTCGTGATTTGTGTTTGGAGGCGTTTGCGCCTCGGGATTTGTGTTTGGAGGCGTTTATGCCTCGGGATTTGTGTTTGGAGGCATTTCTGCCTCGGGATTTGTGTTTGGAGGCGTTTGCGCCTCAGAATTTGTGTTTGGAGCCATTTGTGCCTCGTGATTTTTGTTTGGAGGCGTTTATGCCTCGGGATTTATGTGTAGAGGCATTTGTGCCTCGGGATTTGTGTTTGGAGGCGTTTACGCCTCGGGATTTGTGTTTGGAGGCATTTGTGCCTCGAGATTTTTGTTTGGAGGAGTTTGTGCCTCAGGATTTTTGTTTTGGAGGCGTTTGTGCCTCGGGATTTGTGTTTGGAGGCATTTTTGCCTCGGGATTTTTTTGGAGGCATTTTTGCGTCGAGATTTGTGTTTGGAGGCATTTGTGCCTTGAGATTTGTGTTTGGAGGCGTTTGTGCCTCGGGATTTGTGTTTGGAGGCGTTTGTACCTCGGGATTTGTGTTAGGAGGCGTTTGCGCCTCGGGGTTTGTGTTTGGAGGCGTTTGCTCCCCGAGATTTATGTTTGGAGGCATTTGCGCCTCGGGATTTGTGTTTGGAGGCGTTTATGCCTCGAGATTTGTGTTTGGAGGCATTTCTGCCTCGAGATTTGTGTTTGGAGGCGTTTGCGCCTCGGGGTTTGTGTTTGGAGGCGTTTGCACCTCGGGATTTTTGTTTGGAAGCGTTTGTGCCTCGAGATTTGTGATTTGGAGGCGTTTGTGCCTCGGGATTTGTGTTTGGAGGCATTTGCGCCTCGGGATTTGTGTTTGGAGGCATTTGCGCCTCGGGGTTTATGTTTGGAGGCATTTGCACCCCGAGATTTGTGTTTGGAGGCATTTACGCCTCAGTATTTTTGTTTGGAGGAGTTTGTACCTCGGGATTTTTGTTTGGGGCGTTTGTACCTCGAGATTTGTGTTTGGAGGCGTTTATGCTTCGGGATTTATGTTTGGAGGCGTTTGCGCCTCAGGAATTTTTTGGATGCGTTTGTGCCTCGGGATTTGTGTTTGGGGCGTTTGTGCCTCTAGATTTGTGTTTGGAGGCGCTTGTGCCTCGAGATTTGTGTTTGGAGGCGTTTGCACCTCGGGATTTGTGTTTGGAGGCGTTTTTGCCTCGGGATTTTTTTTGGAGGCATTTTTGCGTCGGGATTTGTATTTGGAGGCATTTATGCCTCGAGATTTGTGTTTGGAGGCATTTCTACCTCGAGATTTGTGTTTGGAGGCGTTTGCGTCTCGGGGTTTGTGTTTGGAGGCGTTTGTGCCTCGGAATTTGTGTTATGAGGCGTTTGCGCCTCGGGGTTTGTATTTGGAGGCGTTTGCGCCTCGGGATTTGTGTTTGGAGGCATTTGCACCTCGAGATTTGTGTTTGGAGGCGTTTGCGCCTCGGGATTTGTGTTTGGAGGCATTTGCGCCTCGGGGTTTGTGTTTGGAGGCATTTGCACCTCGGGATTTGTGTTTGGAGGCGTTTGTGCCACGGGATTTGTGTTTGAGGCGTTTGTGCCTCGAGATTTGTGTTTGGAGGCATTTATGCCTTGAGATTTGTGTTTCTAGGCGTTTGTGCCTCGGGATTTGTTTTTGGAGGCGTTTGTGCCTCGGGATTTGTGTTAGGAGGCGTTTGCACCTCTAGATTTGTGTTTGGAGGCGTTTGTGCCTCGTGAATTGTGTTTGGAGGCGTTTGCACCTCGAGATTTGTATTTGGAGGCATTTATGCCTCGAGATTTGTGTTTGGAGGCATATCTGCCTCGGGATTTGTGTTTGGAGGCGTTTGCGCCTCGGGGTTTGTGTTTGGAGGCGTTTGTGCCTCGAGATTTGTGTTTGGAGGCGTTTGCGCCTCGGGATTTGTGTTTGGAGGCGTTTGTGCCTCGGGATTTGTGTTTGGAGGCATTTGTGCCTCGAGATTTGTGTTTGGAGGCGTTTGTGCCTCGGGATTTGTGTGTTGGAGGCGTTTGTACCTCGGGATTTGTGTTTGGAGGCGTATGCGCCTTGGGATTTTTTTTTAGGCGTTTGTGCCTCGGGATTTGTGTTTGGAGGCGTTTGTGCCTCGGGATTTGTGTTTGGAGGCATTTATGCCTTGAGATTTGTGTTTGGAGGCATTTGTGCCTCTATTTGTGTTTGGAGGCGTTTGTGCCTTGGGATTTGTGTTTGGAGGCGTTTGTAGTTCGGGATTTGTGTTTGGAGGCGTTTGCACCTCGGGGTATGTGTTTGGAGGCGTTTATGCCTCGGGATTTATGTGTGGAGGCATTTGTGCCTCGGGATTTGTGTTTGGAGGCGTTTGCGCCTCGGGATTTGTGTTTGGAGGCATTTGTGCCTCGGGATTTTTGTTTGGAGGAATTTGTGCCTCGGTATTTTTGTTTGGAGGCGTTTGTGCCTCGGGGTTTGTGTTTGGAGGCATTTTCGCCTCGGAATTTTTTTAGGAGGCGTTTTGCCTCGGGATTTGTGTTTGGAGGCATTTGTGCCTTGAGATTTGTGTTTGGAGGCGTTTGTGCCTCGGGATTTGTGTTTGGAGGCGTTTGTACCTCGGGATTTGTGTTAGGAGGCGTTTGCGCCTCGGGGTTTGTGTTTGGAGGCGTTTGCTCCCCGAGATTTATGTTTGGAGGCATTTGCGCCTCGGGATTTGTGTTTGGAGGCGTTTATGCCTCGAGATTTGTGTTTGGAGGCATTTCTGCCTCGAGATTTGTGTTTGGAGGCATTTTCGCCTCGGGGTTTGTGTTTGGAGGCATTTGCACCTCGGAATTTTTGTTTGGAAGCGTTTGTGCCTCGAGATTTGTGATTTGGAGGCGTTTGTGCCTCGGGATTTGTGTTTGGAGGCATTTGAGCATCGGGATTTTCGTTTGGAGGCGTTTGCGCCTCGGGATTTCTGTTTGGAGGCATTTCTGCCTCGGGATTTGTGTTTGGAGGCGTTTGCGCCTCGGGATTTTTTTTGGAGGCATTTGTGCCTCGGGATTTGTGTTTGGGGCGTTTGTGCCTCGAGATTTGTGTTTGGAGGCATTTGTGCTTCGGGATTTGTGTTTGGAGGCGTTTGTGCCTCGGGATTTGTGTTTGGAGGCATTTGAGCCTCGAGATTTGTGTTTGGAGGCATTTGTGCCTTGGGATTTGTGTTTGGAGGCGTTTGTACCTCGGGATTTGTGTTTGGAGGCGTTTGCGCCTCGGGATTTGTGTTTGGAGGCGTTTATGCCTCGGGATTTGTGTTTGGAGGCATTTGCGCCTCGGGGTTTGTGTTTGGAGGCGTTTGTGCCTCGAGATTTGTGTTTAGAGGCGTTTGCGCGTCGTGATTTGTGTGTTGGAGGCATTTATGCCTCGGGATTTGTGTTTTGGAGGCGTTTGTGCCTCGGGGTTTGTGTTTGGAGGCATTTTCACTTCGGGATTTGTTTTGGAGGCATTTATGCCTCGGGATTTGTGTTTGGAGGTGTTTGTGGCTCGGGATTTGTGTTTGGAGGCATTTGTACCTCGGGATTCGTGTTTGGAGGCATTTGGGCCTCGGGATTTGTGTTTGGAGGCGTTTGTGCCTCGTGATTTGTGTTTGGAGGCGTTTGCGCCTCGGGGTTTGTGTTTGGAGGCATTTGCGCCTCGAGATTTGTGTTTGGAGGTGTTTGTGCCTCGGGATTTGTGTTTGGAGGCATTTTTGCCTCGGGATTTGTGTTTGGAGGCGTTGCACCTCGGAGTTTGTGTTAGGAGGCGTTGCACCTCGGGGTTTGTGTTTGGAGGTGTTTGCGCCTCAGGATTTGCGTTTGGAGGCGTTTGTGCCTTGGGATTTGTGTTTGGAGGCGTTTGCACCTCGAGATTTGTGTTTGGAGGCATTTGTGCCTCGAGATTTGTGTTTGGAGGCGTTTACGCCTCGGGATTTGTGTTTGGAGGCGTTTGTGCCTCATGAATTGTGTTTGGAGGCGTTTGCGCCTCAGAATTTGTGTTTGGAGGCGTTTGCGCCTCGGGATTTGTGTTTGGAGGCGTTTATGCCTCGGGATTTGTGTTTGGAGGCATTTCTGCCTCGGGATTTGTGTTTGGAGGCGTTTGCGCCTCGGTGTTTGTGTTTGGAGGCGTTTGCTCCTCGGGATTTGTGTTTGGAGGCGTTTATGCCTCGGGATTTGTGTTTGGAGGCATTTCTGCCTCGGGATTTGTGTTTGGAGGCGTTTGCGCCTCGGGATTTGTGTTTGGAGGCGTTTGTGCCTCGAGATTTTTGTTTGGAGGAGTTTGTGCCTCGGTATTTTTGTTTTGGAGGCGTTTGTGCCTCGGGATTTGTGTTTGGAGGCATTTCTACCTCGGGATTTGTGTTTGGAGGCATTTTTGCGTCGGGATTTGTATTTGGAGGCATTTATGCCTCGAGATTTGTGTTTGGAGGCGTTTGTGCCTCGGGATTTGTGTTTGGAGGCGTTTGTACCTCGGGATTTGTGTTAGGAGGCGTTTGCGCCTCGGGGTTTGTGTTTGGAGGCGTTTGCTCCCCGAGATTTATGTTTGGAGGCATTTGCGCCTCGGGATTTGTGTTTGGAGGCGTTTATGCCTCGAGATTTGTGTTTGGAGGCATTTCTGCCTCGAGATTTGTGTTTGGAGGCGTTTGCGCCTCGGGGTTTGTGTTTGGAGGCGTTTGCACCTCGGGATTTTTGTTTGGAAGCGTTTGTGCCTCGAGATTTGTGATTTGGAGGCGTTTGTGCCTCAGGATTTGTGTTTGGAGGCATTTGAGCATCGGGATTTTTGTTTGGAGGCGTTTGCGCCTCGGGATTTCTGTTTGGAGGCATTTCTGCCTCGGGATTTGTGTTTGGAGGCATTTTCGCCTCGGGATTTGTGTATGGAGGCGTTTGTGCCTCGAGATTTATGTTTGGAGGCGTTTGTGCCTCGAGATTTGCGTTTGGAGGCATTTGTGCCTCGGGGTTTGTGTTTGGAGGCGTTTGCGCCTCAAGATTTGTGTTTGGAGGCGTTTGTGCCTCGGGATTTGTGTTTGGAGGCGTTTGTGCCTCTAGATTTGTGTTCGGAGGTGCTTGTGCCTCGGGATTTGTGTTGGGAGGCGTTTGCACCTCGGGATTTGTGTTTGGAGGCGTTTGCCCCTCGGGATTTGTGTTTGGAGGCGTTTGTGCCTCGGGATTTGTGTTTGGAGGCGTTTGCGCCTCGGGATTTGTGTTTGGAGGCGTTTGCGCCTCGAGATTTGTGTTTGGAGGCGTTTGCGCCTCGGGATTTGTGTTTGGAGGCGTTTGTGCCTCGGGATTTGTGTTTGGAGGCATTTTGCCTCGAGATTTGTGTTTGGAGGCGTTTGTGCCTCGGGATTTGTGTTTGGAGGCGTTTGTGCCTCGGGATTTGTGTTTGGAGGCGTTTGCGCCTCGGGATTTGTGTTTGGAGGCGTTTGCGCCTCAGGGTTTATGTTTGGAGGTATTTGCTCCTCGGGATTTGTGTTTGGAGGCGTTTATGCCTCGAGATTTGTGTTTGGAGGCATTTGTGCCTCGGGATTTGTGTTTGGAGGCGTTTGTGCCTCGGGATTTGTGTTTGGAGGCGTTTGTGCCTCGGGATTTGTGTTTGGAGGCGTTTGCGCCTCGGGATTTGTGTTTGGAGGCGTTTATGCCTCGGGATTTATGTTTGGAGGCATTTCTGCCTCGGGATTTGTGTTTGGAGGCGTTTGCGCCTCGGGATTTGTGTTTGGAGGCGTTTGTGCCTCGGGATTTTTGTTTGGAGGAGTTTGTGCCTCAGGATTTTTGTTTTGGAGGCGTTTGTGCCTCGGGATTTGTGTTTGGAGGCATTTTTGCCTCGGGATTTTTTTTGGAGGCGTTTTTGCGTCGAGATTTGTGTTTGGAGGCATTTGTGCCTTGAGATTTATGTTTGGAGGCGTTTGTGCCTCGAGATTTGTGTTTGGAGGCGTTTGTGCCTCAGGATTTGAGTTAGGAGGCGTTTGCGCCTCAGGGTTTATGTTTGGAGGCATTTGCGCCCCGAGATTTGTGTTTGGAGGCATTTGCGCCTCGGGATTTGTGTTTGGAGGCGTTTATGCCTCGAGATTTGTGTTTGGAGGCATTTCTGCCTCGAGATTTGTGTTTGGAGGCGTTTGCGCCTCGGGGTTTGTGTTTGGAGGCGTTTGCACCTCGGGATTTTTGTTTGGAAGCGTTTGTGCCTCGAGATTTGTGATTTGGAGGCGTTTGTGCCTCGGGATTTGTGTTTGGAGGCATTTGAGCATCGGGATTTTCGTTTGGAGGCGTTTGCGCCTCGGGGTTTGTGTTTGGAGGCATTTGTGCCTCGGGATTTGTGTTTGGAGGCATTTATGCTTCGGGATTTGTGTTTGGAGGCGTTTGTGCCTCGGGATTTGTGTTTGGAGGCGTTTGTGCCTCGAGATTTGTGTTTGGAGGCATTTGTGCCTCGAGATTTGTGTTTGGAGGCGTTTGCGCCTCGGGATTTGTGTTTGGAGGCATTTGTGCCTTGATATTTGTGTTTGGAGGCGTTTGTGCCTCGGGATTTGTGTTTGGATGCGTTTGTACCTCGGGATTTGTGTTAGGAGGCGTTTGCGCCTCGGGGTTTGTGTTTGGAGGCGTTTATGCCTCGGGATTTATGTTTAGAGGCATTTCTGCCTCGGGATTTGTGTTTGGAGGCGTTTGCGCCTCGGGATTTGTGTTTGGAGGCATTTGTGCCTCGGGATTTGTGTTTGGAGGCGTTTGTGCCTCAGGATTTTTGTTTTGGAGGCGTTTGTGCCTCGGGATTTGTGTTTGGAGGCATTTTCACCTCGGGATTTTTTAGGAGGCGTTTGTGCCTCGGGATTTGTGTTTGGAGGCGTTTGCGCCTCGGGGTTTGTGTCTGGAGGCGTTTGCTCTTAGAGATTTATGTTTGGAGGCATTTGCGCCTCGGGATTTGTGTTTGGAGGCGTTTATGCCTCAAGATTTGTGTTAGGAGGCGTTTGCGCCTCGGGGTTTGTGTTTGGAGGCGTTTGTGCCTCGTGATTTGTGTTTGGAGACGTTTACTCCTCGGGATTTGTGTTTGGAGGCATTTGTGCCTCATGAATTGTGTTTGGAGGCGTTGCGCCTCAGAGTTTGTGTTTGGAGGCGTTTGCGCCTCGGGATTTGTGTTTGGAGGCGTTTATGCTTTGGGATTTCTGTTTGGAGGCATTTCTGCCTCGGGATTTGTGTTTGGAGGCATTTGCGCCTCGGTGTTTGTGTTTGGAGGCATTTGCTCCTCGAGATTTGTGTTTGGAGACGTTTACTCCTCGGGATTTGTGTTTGGAGGCGTTTGTGCCTCATGAATTGTGTTTGGAGGCGTTTGCGCCTCAGAGTTTGTGTTTGGAGGCGTTTGCGCCTCGGGATTTGTGTTTGGAGGCGTTTATGCTTTGGGATTTCTGTTTGGAGGCATTTCTGCCTCGGGATTTGTGTTTGGAGGCGTTTGCGCCTCGGTGTTTGTGTTTGGAGGCATTTGCTCCTCGAGATTTGTGTTTGGAGGCGTTTATGCCTCGGGATTTATGTTTAGAGGCATTTCTGCCTCGGGATTTGTGTTTGGAGGCGTTTGCGCCTCGGGATTTGTGTTTGGAGGCATTTGTGCCTCGAGATTTTTGTTTGGAGGAGTTTGTGCCTCGGTATTTTTGTTTTGGAAGCGTTTGTGCCTCGGGATTTGTGTTTGGAGGCATTTTCACCTCGGGATTTTTTTAGGAGGCGTTTTTGCCTCGGGATTTGTGTTTGGAGGCATTTGTGCCTTGAGATTTGTGTTTGGAGGCGTTTGTGCCTCGGGATTTGTGTTTGGAGGCGTTTGTACCTCGGGATTTGTGTTAGGAGGCGTTTGCGCCTCGGGGTTTGTGTTTGGAGGCGTTTGCTCCCCGAGATTTATGTTTGGAGGCATTTGCGCCTCGGGATTTGTGTTTGGAGGCGTTTATGCCTCGAGATTTGTGTTTGGAGGCATTTCTGCCTCGAGATTTGTGTTTGGAGGCGTTTGCGCCTCGAGGTTTGTGTTTGGAGGCATTTGCCCCTCGGGATTTTTGTTTGGAAGCGTTTGTGCCTCGAGATTTGTGATTTGGAGGCGTTTGTGCCTCGGGATTTGTGTTTGGAGGCATTTGAGCATCGGGATTTTCGTTTGGAGGCGTTTGCGCCTCAGGATTTCTGTTTGGAGACATTTCTGCCTCGGGATTTGTGTTTGGAGGCATTTGCGCCTCGGGATTTTTTTTCAAGGCGTTTGTGCCTCGGGATTTGTGTTTGGGGCGTTTGTACCTCGAGATTTGTGTTTGGAGGCGTTTATGCTTCGGGATTTGTATTTTGAGGCATTTGCGCCTCAGGAATTTTTTGGATGCGTTTGTGCCTCGGGATTTGTGTTTAGGGCGTTTGTGCCTCTAGATTTGTGTTTGGAGGAGCTTGTGCCTCGGGATTTGTGTTTGGAGGCGTTTGCACCTCGGGATTTGTGTTTGGAGGCGCTTGTGCCTCGAGATTTGTGTGTTGGGGGCGTTTGTGAATCGGGATTTGTGTTTGGAGGCATTTGCGCCTCAGGATTTTTTTTTGGAAGCGTTTGTGCCTCGAGATTTGTGTTTGGAGGCGTTTTCACCTCGGGATTTTTTAGGAGGCGTTTTTGCCTCGGGATTTGTGTTTGGAGGCATTTGTGCCTTGAGATTTGTGTTTGGAGGTGTTTGTGCCTCGGGATTTGTGTTTGGAGGCGTTTGTACCTTGGGATTTGTGTTAGGAGGCGTTTGCGCCTCGGGGTTTGTGTCTGGAGGCGTTTGCTCCCAGAGATTTATGTTTGGAGGCATTTGCGCCTCGGGATTTGTGTTTGGAGGCGTTTATGCCTCAAGATTTGTGTTTGGAGGCATTTGTGCCTTGATATTTGTGTTTGGAGGCGTTTGTGCCTCGGGATTTGTGTTTGGAGGCGTTTGTACCTCGGGATTTGTGTTAGGAGGCATTTGCGCCTCGGGGTTTGTGTTTGGAGGCGTTTGCTCCCAGAGATTTACGTTTGGAGGCATTTGCGCCTCGGGATTTGTGTTTGGAGGCGTTTATGCCTCAAGATTTGTGTTTGGAGGCATTTGTGCCTTGATATTTGTGTTTGGAGGCGTTTGTGCCTCGGGATTTGTGTTTGGATGCGTTTGTACCTCGGGATTTGTGTTAGGAGGCGTTTGCGCCTCGAGGTTTGTGTTTGGAGGCGTTTGCTCCCCGAGATTTATGTTTGGAGGCGTTTGCGCCTCGGGATTTGTGTTTGGAGGCGTTTATGCCTCAAGATTTGTGTTTGGAGGAATTTCTGCCTCGAGATTTGTGTTTTGAGGCATTTGCGCCTCGGGGTTTGTGTTTGGAGGCGTTTGCGCCTCGGGATTTTTGTTTGGAAGCGTTTGTGCCTCGACATTTGTGATTTGGAGGCATTTTTGCCTCGGGATTTTTGTTTGGAGGCATTTGAGCATCAGGATTTTCGTTTGGAGGCGTTTGCACCTCGGGATTTCTGTTTGGAGGCATTTCTGCCTCGGGATTTTTGTTTGGAGGCGTTTGCGCCTCGGGATTTTTTTTCGAGGCGTTTGTGCCTCGAGATTTGTGTTTGGGGCGTTTATGCCTCGAGATTTGTGTTTGGAGGCGTTTGTGCCTTTTTATTTGTGTTTGGAGACGTTTACTCCTCGGGATTTGTGTTTGGAGGCGTTTGTGCCTCATGAATTGTGTTTGGAGGCGTTTGCGCCTCAGAGTTTGTGTTTGGAGGCGTTTGCACCTCGGGATTTGTGTTTGGAGGCGTTTATGCTTTGGGATTTCTGTTTGGAGGCATTTCTGCCTCGGGATTTGTGTTTGGAGGCGTTTGCGCCTCGGTGTTTGTGTTTGGAGGCATTTGCTCCTCAAGATTTGTGTTTGGAGGCGTTTATGCCTCGGGATTTATGTTTAGAGGCATTTCTGCCTCTGGATTTGTGTTTGGAGGCGTTTGCGCCTCGGGATTTGTGTTTGGAGGCATTTGTGCCTCGAGATTTTTGTTTGGAGGAGTTTGTGCCTCGGTATTTTTGTTTTGGAAGCGTTTGTGCCTCGGGATTTGTGTTTGGAGGCATTTTCGCCTCGGAATTTTTTTAGGAGGCGTTTTGCCTCGGGATTTGTGTTTGGAGGCATTTGTGCCTTGAGATTTGTGTTTGGAGGCGTTTGTGCCTCAGGATTTGTGTTTGGAGGCATTTGTACCTCGAGATTTGTGTTAGGAGGCGTTTGCGCCTCGGGGTTTGTGTTTGGAGGCGTTTGCTCCCCGAGATTTATGTTTGGAGGCATTTGCGCCTCGGGATTTGTGTTTGGAGGCGTTTATGCCTCGAGATTTGTGTTTGGAGGCATTTCTGCCTCGAGATTTGTGTTTGGAGGCGTTTGCGCCTCGAGGTTTGTGTTTGGAGGCGTTTGCACCTCGGGATTTTTGTTTGGAAGCGTTTGTGCCTCGAGATTTGTGATTTGGAGGCGTTTGTGCCTCGGGATTTGTGTTTGGAGGCATTTGAGCATCGGGATTTTCGTTTGGAGGCGTTTGCGCCTCGGGATTTCTGTTTGGAGGCATTTCTGCCTCGGGATTTGTGTTTGGAGGCATTTGCGCCTCGAGATTTTTTTTTCAAGGCGTTTGTGCCTCGGGATTTGTGTTTGGGGCGTTTGTACCTCGAGATTTGTGTTTGGAGGCGTTTATGCCTCGGGATTTGTGTTTGGAGGCATTTGTGCCTTGAGATTTGTGTTTGGAGGCGTTTGTGCCTCGGGATTTGTGTTTGGAGGCGTTTGTACCTCGGGATTTGTGTTAGGAGGCGTTTGCGCCTCGGGGTTTGTGTCTGGAGGCGTTTGCTCCCAGAGATTTATGTTTGGAGGCATTTCCGCCTCGGGATTTGTGTTTGGAGGCGTTTATGCCTCAAGATTTGTGTTTGGAGGCATTTGTGCCTTGATATTTGTGTTTGGAGGCGTTTGTGCCTCGGGATTTGCATTTGGATGCGTTTGTACCTCGGGATTTGTGTTAGGAGGCGTTTGCGCCTCGGGGTTTGTGTTTGGAGGCGTTTGCTCCCCGAGATTTATGTTTGGAGGCGTTTGCGCCTCGGGATTTGTGTTTTGAGGCGTTTATGCCTCAAGATTTGTGTTTGGAGGAATTTCTGCCTCGAGATTTGTGTTTGGAGGCGTTTGCGCCTCGGGGTTTGTGTTTGGAGGCGTTTGCACCTCGGGATTTTTGTTTGGAAGCGTTTGTGCCTCGACATTTGTGATTTGGAGGCGTTTGTGCCTCGGGATTTTTGTTTGGAGGCATTTGAGCATCGGGATTTTCGTTTGGAGGCGTTTGCGCCTCGGGATTTCTGTTTGGAGGCATTTCTGCCTCGGGATTTGTGTTTGGAGGCGTTTGCGCCTCGGGATTTTTTTTCGAGGCGTTTGTGCCTCGGGATTTGTGTTTGGGGCGTTTGTGCCTCGAGATTTGTGTTTGGAGGCGTTTGTGCCTCGTGATTTGTGTTTGGAGACGTTTACTCCTCGGGATTTGTGTTTGGAGGCGTTTGTGCCTCATGAATTGTGTTTGGAGGCGTTGCGCCTCAGAGTTTGTGTTTGGAGGCGTTTGCGCCTCGGGATTTGTGTTTGGAGGCGTTTATGCTTTGGGATTTCTGTTTGGAGGCATTTCTGCCTCGGGATTTGTGTTTGGAGGCGTTTGCGCCTCGGTGTTTGTGTTTGGAGGCATTTGCTCCTCGAGATTTGTGTTTGGAGGCGTTTATGCCTCGGGATTTATGTTTAGAGGCATTTCTGCCTCGGGATTTGTGTTTGGAGGCGTTTGCGCCTCGGGATTTGTGTTTGGAGGCATTTGTGCCTCGAGATTTTTGTTTGGAGGAGTTTGTGCCTCGGTATTTTTGTTTTGGAAGCGTTTGTGCCTCGGGATTTGTGTTTGGAGGCATTTTCACCTCGGGATTTTTTAGGAGGCGTTTTTGCCTCGGGATTTGTGTTTGGAGGCATTTATGCCTTGAGATTTGTGTTTGGAGGCGTTTGTGCCTCGGGATTTGTGTTTGGAGGCGTTTGTACCTCGGGATTTGTGTTAGGAGGCGTTTGCGCCTCGGGGTTTGTGTTTGGAGGCGTTTGCTCCCCGAGATTTATGTTTGGAGGCATTTGCGCCTCGGGATTTGTGTTTGGAGGCGTTTATGCCTCGAGATTTGTGTTTGGAGGCATTTCTGCCTTGAGATTTGTGTTTGGAGGCGTTTGCGCCTCGAGGTTTGTGTTTGGAGGCGTTTGCACCTCGGGATCTTTGTTTGGAAGCGTTTGTGCCTCGAGATTTGTGATTTGGAGGCGTTTGTGCCTCGGGATTTGTGTTTGGAGGCATTTGAGCATCGGGATTTTCGTTTGGAGGCGTTTGCGCCTCAGGATTTCTGTTTGGAGGCATTTCTGCCTCGGGATTTGTGTTTGGAGGCATTTGCGCCTCGGGATTTTTTTTTCAAGGCGTTTGTGCCTCGGGATTTGTGTGTTGGGGCGTTTGTACCTCGAGATTTGTGTTTAGAGGCGTTTATGCTTCGGGATTTGTATTTTGAGGCGTTTGCGCCTCAGGAATTTTTTGGATGCGTTTGTGCCTCGGGATTTGTGTTTGGGGCGTTTGTGCCTCTAGATTTGTGTTTGGAGGAGCTTGTGCCTCGGGATTTGTGTTTGGAGGCGTTTGCACCTCGGGATTTGTGTTTGGAGGCGCTTGTGCCTCGAGATTTGTGTGTTGGGGGCGTTTGTGAATCGGGATTTGTGTTTGGAGGCGTTTGCGCCTCAGGATTTTTTTTGGAAGCGTTTGTGCCTCGAGATTTGTGTTTGGAGGCATTTTCACCTTGGGATTTTTTTAGGAGGCGTTTTTGCCTCGGGATTTGTGTTTGGAGGCATTTGTGCCTTGAAATTTGTGTTTGGAGGCGTTTGTGCCTCGGGATTTGTGTTTGGAGGCGTTTGTACCTCGGGATTTGTGTTAGGAGGCGTTTGCGCCTCGGGGTTTGTGTTTGGAGGCGTTTGCTCCCCGAGATTTATGTTTGGAGGCGTTTGCGCCTCGGGATTTGTGTTTGGAGGCGTTTATGCCTCAAGATTTGTGTTTGGAGGAATTTCTGCCTCGAGATTTGTGTTTGGAGGCATTTGTGCCTCGGGGTTTGTGTTTGGAGGCGTTTGCACCTTGGGATTTTTGTTTGGAAGCGTTTGTGCCTCGACATTTGTGATTTGGAGGCGTTTGTGCCTCGGGATTTTTGTTTGGAGGCATTTGAGCATCGAGATTTTCGTTTGGAGGCCTTTGCGCCTTGGGATTTCTGTTTGGAGGCATTTCTGCCTCGGGATTTGTGTTTGGAGGCGTTTGCGCCTCAGGATTTTTTTTCGAGGCGTTTGTGCCTCGGGATTTGTGTTTGGGGCGTTTGTGCCTCGAGATTTGTGTTTGGAGGCGTTTGTGCCTCGTGATTTGTGTTTGGAGACGTTTACTCCTCGGGATTTGTGTTTGGAGGCGTTTGTGCCTCATGAATTGTGTTTGGAGGCGTTGCGCCTCAGAGTTTGTGTTTGGAGGCGTTTGCGCCTCGGGATTTGTGTTTGGAGGCATTTATGCTTTGGGATTTCTGTTTGGAGGCATTTCTGCCTCGGGATTTGTGTTTGGAGGCATTTGCGCCTCGGTGTTTGTGTTTGGAGGCATTTGCTCCTCGAGATTTGTGTTTGGAGGCGTTTATGCCTCGGGATTTATGTTTAGAGGCATTTCTGCCTCGGGATTTGTGTTTGGAGGCGTTTGCGCCTCGGGATTTGTGTTTGGAGGCATTTGTGCCTCGGGATTTTTGTTTGGAGGAGTTTGTGCCTCGGTATTTTTGTTTTAGAAGCGTTTGTGCCTCGGGATTTGTGTTTGGAGGCATTTTCACCTCGGGATTTTTTTAGGAGGCATTTTACTCCTCGGGATTTGTGTTTGGAGGCGTTTGTGCCTCATGAATTGTGTTTGGAGGCGTTGCGCCTCAGAGTTTGTGTTTGGAGGCGTTTGCGCCTCGGGATTTGTGTTTGGAGGCATTTATGCTTTGGGATTTCTGTTTTGGGGCATTTCTGCCTCGGGATTTGTGTTTGGAGGCGTTTGCGCCTCGGTGTTTGTGTTTGGAGGCATTTGCTCCTCGAGATTTGTGTTTAGAGGCGTTTATGCCTCGGGATTTATGTTTAGAGGCATTTCTACCTCGGGATTTGTGTTTGGAGGCGTTTGCTCCTCGGGATTTGTGTTTGGAGGCATTTGTGCCTCGAGATTTTTGTTTGGAGGAGTTTGTGCCTCGGTATTTTTGTTTTGGAAGCGTTTGTGCCTCGGGATTTGTGTTTGGAGGCATTTTCACCTCTGGATTTTTTTAGGAGGCGTTTTTGCCTCGGGATTTGTGTTTGGAGGCATTTGTGCCTTGAGATTTGTGTTTGGAGGCGTTTGTGCCTCGGGATTTGTGTTTGGAGGCGTTTGTACCTCGGGATTTGTGTTAGGAGGCGTTTGCACCTCGGGGTTTGTGTTTGGAGGCGTTTGCTCCCCGAGATTTATGTTTGGAGGCATTTGCGCCTCGGGATTTGTGTTTGGAGGCGTTTATGCCTCGAGATTTGTGTTTGGAGGCATTTCTGCCTTGAGATTTGTGTTTGGAGGCGTTTGCGCCTTGAGGTTTGTGTTTGGAGGCGTTTGCACCTCGGGATCTTTGTTTGGAAGCGTTTGTGCCTCGAGATTCTTGATTTGGAGGCGTTTGTGCCTCGGGATTTGTGTTTGGAGGCATTTGAGCATCGGGATTTTCGTTTGGAGGCATTTGCGCCTCAGGATTACTGTTTGGAGGCATTTCTGTCTCGGGATTTGTGTTTGGAGGCATTTGCGCCTCGGGATTTTTTTTCAAGGCGTTTGTGCCTCGGGATTTGTGTGTTGGGGCGTTTGTACCTCGAGATTTGTGTTTGGAGGCGTTTATGCTTCGGGATTTGTATTTTGAGGCGTTTGCGCCTCAGGAATTTTTTGGATGCGTTTGTGCCTCGGGATTTGTGTTTGGGGCGTTTGTGCCTCTAGATTTGTGTTTGGAGGAGCTTGTGCCTCGGGATTTGTGTTTGGAGGCGTTTGCACCTCGGGATTTGTGTTTGGAGGCCCTTGTGCCTCGAGATTTGTGTGTTGGGGGCGTTTGTGAATCGGGATTTGTGTTTGGAGGCGTTTGCGCCTCAGGATTTTTTTTTGGAAGCGTTTGCGCCTCGAGATTTGTGTTTGGAGGCGTTTTCACCTCAGAATTTTTTTAGGAGGCGTTTTTGCCTCGGGATTTGTGTTTGGAGGCATTTGTGCCTTGAGATTTGTGTTTGGAGGCGTTTGTGCCTCGGGATTTGTGTTTGGAGGCGTTTGTACCTCGGGATTTGTGTTAGGAGGCGTTTGCGCCTCGGGGTTTGTGTTTGGAGGCGTTTGCTCCCAGAGATTTATGTTTGGAGGCATTTGCGCCTCGGGATTTGTGTTTGGAGGCGTTTATGCCTCAAGATTTGTGTTTGGAGGCATTTGTGCCTTGATATTTGTGTTTGGAGGCGTTTGTGCCTCGGGATTTGTGTTTGGATGCGTTTGTACCTCGGGATTTGTGTTAGGAGGCATTTGCGCCTCGGGGTTTGTGTTTGGAGGCGTTTGCTCCCAGAGATTTACGTTTGGAGGCATTTGCGCCTCGGGATTTGTGTTTGGAGGCGTTTATGCCTCAAGATTTGTGTTTGGAGGCATTTGTGCCTTGATATTTGTGTTTGGAGGCGTTTGTGCCTCGGGATTTGTGTTTGGATGCGTTTGTACCTCGGGATTTGTGTTAGGAGGCGTTTGCGCCTCGAGGTTTGTGTTTGGAGGCGTTTGCTCCCCGAGATTTATGTTTGGAGGCGTTTGCGCCTCGGGATTTGTGTTTGGAGGCGTTTATGCCTCAAGATTTGTGTTTGGAGGAATTTCTGCCTCGAGATTTGTGTTTGGAGGCATTTGCGCCTCGGGGTTTGTGTTTGGAGGCGTTTGCGCCTCGGGATTTTGGTTTGGAAGCGTTTGTGCCTCGACATTTGTGATTTGGAGGCATTTTTGCCTCGGGATTTTTGTTTGGAGGCATTTGAGCATCAGGATTTTCGTTTGGAGGCGTTTGCACCTCGGGATTTCTGTTTGGAGGCATTTCTGCCTCGGGATTTGTGTTTGGAGGCGTTTGCGCCTCGGGATTTTTTTTCGAGGCGTTTGTGCCTCGAGATTTGTGTTTGGGGCGTTTGTGCCTCGAGATTTGTGTTTGGAGGCGTTTGTGCCTCGTGATTTGTGTTTGGAGACGTTTACTCCTCGGGATTTGTGTTTGGAGGCGTTTGTGCCTCATGAATTGTGTTTGGAGGCGTTTGCGCCTCAGAGTTTGTGTTTGGAGGCGTTTGCGCCTCGGGATTTGTGTTTGGAGGCGTTTATGCTTTGGGATTTCTGTTTGGAGGCATTTCTGCCTCGGGATTTGTGTTTGGAGGCGTTTGCGCCTCGGTGTTTGTGTTTGGAGGCATTTGCTCCTCGGGATTTGTGTTTGGAGGCGTTTATGCCTCGGGATTTATGTGTAGAGGCATTTGTGCCTCGGGATTTGTGTTTGGAGGCGTTTGCGCCTCGGGATTTGTGTTTGGAGGCATTTGTGCCTCGGGATTTTTGTTTGGAGGAATTTGTGCCTCGGTATTTTTGTTTTGAAAGCGTTTGTGCCTCGGGATTAGTGTTTGGAGGCGTTTTCACCTCGAGAATTTTTAGAAGGCGTTTTTGCCTCGGGATTTGTGTTTGGAGGCATTTGTGCCTTGAGATTTGTGTTTGGAGATGTTTGTGCCTCGGGATTTGTGTTTGGAGGCGTTTGTACCTTGGGATTTGTGTTAGGAGGTGTTTGCACCTCGAGGTTTGTGTTTGGAGGCGTTTGCTCCCCGAGATTTATGTTTGGAGGCATTTGCGCCTCGGGATTTGTGTTTGGAGGCGTTTATGCCTCGAGATTTGTGTTTGGAGGCATTTCTGCCTCGAGATTTGTGTTTGGAGGCATTTGCGCCTCGGGGTTTGTGTTTGGAGGCGTTTGCACCTCGGGATTTTTGTTTGGAAGCGTTTGTGCCTCGAGATTTGTGATTTGGAGGCGTTTGTGCCTCAGGATTTGTGTTTGGAGGCATTTGAGCATCGGGATTTTCGTTTGGAGGCGTTTGCGCCTCGGGATTTCTGTTTGGAGGCATTTCTGCCTCGGGATTTGTGTTTGGAGGCATTTGCGCCTCGAGATTTTTTTTCAAGGCGTTTATGCCTCGGGATTTGTGTTTGGGGCGCTTGTACCTCGAGATTTGTGTTCGGAGGCATTTCTGCCTCGGGATTTGTGTTTGGACCTCGGGATTTTTGTTTGGAAGCGTTTGTGCCTCGAGATTTGTGTTTGGAGGCGTTTGTACCTCGGGATTTGTGTTTGGAGGCGTTTGCGCCTCGGGGTTTGTGTTTGGAGGCGTTTGCTCCCAGAGATTTATGTTTGGAGGCATTTGCGCCTCGGGATTTGTGTTTGGAGGCGTTTATGCCTCGAGATTTGTGTTTGGAGGCATTTGTGCCTTGAGATTTGTGTTTGGAGGCGTTTGTGCCTCGGGATTTGTGTTTGGAGGCGTTTGTACCTCGGGATTTGTGTTAGGAGGCGTTTGCGCCTCGGGGTTTGTGTTTGGAGGCGTTTGCTCCCAGAGATTTATGTTTGGAGGCATTTGCGCCTCGGGATTTGTGTTTGGAGGCGTTTATGCCTCAAGATTTGTGTTTGGAGGCATTTCTGCCTCAGATTTGTGCTTGGAGGCGTTTGCGCCTCGGGGTTTGTGTTTGGAGGTGTTTGCACCTCGAGATTTTTGTTTGGAAGAGTTTGTGCCTCGAGATTTGTGATTTGGAGGCGTTTGTGCCTCGGGATTTTTGTTTGGAGGCATTTGAGCATCGGGATTTTCGTTTGGAGGCGTTTGCGCCTCGGGATTTCTGTTTGGAGGCATTTCTGCCTCGGGATTTGTGTATGGAGGCGTTTGCGCCTCGAGATTTTTTTTTTCGAGGCGTTTGTGCCTCGGGATTTGTGTTTGGGGCGTTTGTGCCTCGAGATTTGTGTTTGGAGGCGTTTGTGCCTCGTGATTTGTGTTTGGAGACGTTTACTCCTCGGGATTTGTGTTTGGAGGCGTTTGTGCCTCATGAATTGTGTTTGGAGGCGTTTGCGCCTCAGAGTTTGTGTTTGGAGGCGTTTGCACCTCGGGATTTGTGTTTGGAGGCGTTTATGCTTTGGGATTTCTGTTTGGAGGCATTTCTGCCTCGGGATTTGTGTTTGGAGGCATTTGCGCCTCGGTGTTTGTGTTTGGAGGCATTTGCTCCTCGAGATTTGTGTTTGGAGGCGTTTATGCCTCGGGATTTATGTTTAGAGGCATTTCTGCCTCGGGATTTGTGTTTGGAGGCGTTTGCGCCTCGGGATTTGTGTTTGGAGGCATTTGTGCCTCGGGATTTTTGTTTGGAGGAGTTTGTGCCTCGGTATTTTTGTTTTGGAAGCGTTTGTGCCTCGGGGTTTGTGTTTGGAGGCATTTGCACATCGGGATATTTGTTCGGAGGCATTTGCGCCTCGGGATTTGTGTTTGGAGGCATTTGTGCCTTGAGATTTGTGTTTGGAGGCGTTTGTGCCTCGGGATTTATGTTTGGAGGCGTTTGTACCTCGGGATTTATGTTAGGAGGCGTTTGCGCCTCGGGGTTTGTGTTTGGAGGCGTTTGCTCCCCGAGATTTATGTTTGGAGGCATTTGCGCCTCGGGATTTGTGTTTGGAGGCGTTTATGCCTCGAGATTTGTGTTTGGAGGCATTTCTGCCTCGAGATTTGTGTTTGGAGGCGTTTGCGCCTCGAGGTTTGTGTTTGGAGGCATTTGCCCCTCGGGATTTTTGTTTGGAAGCGTTTGTGCCTCGAGATTTGTGATTTGGAGGCGTTTGTGCCTCGGGATTTGTGTTTGGAGGCATTTGAGCATCGGGATTTTCGTTTGGAGGCGTTTGCGCCTCAGGATTTCTGTTTGGAGGCATTTCTGCCTCGAGATTTGTGTTTGGAGGCATTTGCGCCTCGGGATTTTTTTTTCAAGGCGTTTGTGCCTCGGGATTTGTGTTTGGGGCGTTTGTACCTCGAGATTTGTGTTTGGAGGCGTTTATGCTTCGGGATTTGTATTTTGAGGCGTTTGCGCCTCAGGAATTTTTTGGATGCGTTTGTGCCTCGGGATTTGTGTTTAGGGCGTTTGTGCCTCTAGATTTGTGTTTGGAGGAGCTTGTGCCTCGGGATTTGTGTTTGGAGGCGTTTGCACCTCGGGATTTGTGTTAGGAGGCGTTTGCGCCTCGAGTTTTGGTTTAGGAGGCATTTGCTCCTCGGGATTTGTGTTTGGAGGCGTTTGCGCCTCGAGATTTTTTTTGGAGGCGTTTGTGCCTCGAGATTTGTGTTTGGAGGCGTTTTCACCTCGGGATTTGTTTAGGAGGTGTTTTTGCCTCGGGATTTGTGTTTGGAGGCATTTGTGCCTTGAGATTTGTGTTTGGAGGCGTTTGTGCCTCGGGATTTGTGTTTGGAGGCGTTTGTACCTCGGGATTTGTGTTAGGAGGCGTTTGCGCCTCGGGATTTGTGTTTGAAGGCGTTTGCGCCTCGAGGTTTGTGTTTGGAGGCGTTTGCACCTCGGGATTTGTGTTTGGAGGCGTTTGTTGTAAGTACCCAAATCCGGATCGTCAAAATCCGTCAGAAAGTTAACCGAAATCCGTTAACTGGCCCGCTCCAGGTTAACCGGAACTCGTTAAACTCCCCGTTGTCAAGCCATCGAGACGTCCCGGGACTGCCCCGTGCATCCCGACGTCGAAGCGTACTTAACACGTGTCATCACACGTAAAAGCACGGCTTTCCCTGAAAAACGCACTTTCCGGCACTTTCCGGGGGCGTTTCGGACATTTTCCGGACTGTTATTTAAAAAACGGACAAAACCGGGACCCGGGAACGAACTCCCACATCAGCTGGTGACTCACAGGGCACGTGGCAAGCATGCCACCTCCTTCTAGTCACCCTTCAATCACAAATCAAGGCCAAAAGACCAAAATACCCCTTATTTGCAAGCCTAGTCCGGCCGGACTCCCTGTGCACTTTTCCTGAAATTGCCAGCAAGTCCCCCAGATTTCCAAAATACCCAAAAACCCCCTGGATTCAGTCCAAGTCCGTCCGGACTCCTACTGCAATTTTCACCCTATAAATAGAAGTTGCTGTCAAAGCAAAAAGAGGACAATTTTCACTCCCAAAATTCACTACCCCACGGCACAAGCCAGTTTTCACCCCTTTCGAGCTCCCATTTCGTCTCGATTTGCGTGAAACCTTCGTATTTCGATCAAATACGCCCTTTACAACTTCGAAACAACCTTTCGAATCACTTTCCGTGTCCCGTACACACCTTCCGAGCCAAAGGAGTCGACCCTAGCCATAGGTATAACTCCCTCTCTCTAAATCTCTCGTTTCGTCTCGGTTTACGCTACAACCGTTTCGAACAACGTTACTGAAATGTAGACGCCTCCGTCTAACGGGGTTCGATACGTTTTAGCCCCTCGATCCTCTTCTCTTCCCGTAAGAGAAGTAATCACGGGTTAAAACGGCGTTCCGACCCCGTTCCGTTTACTTTTTATGTCATTTACCGTTCCGAATCGATCGATCCGTTGATTGTCATTTACTTTCTGTCATTTACAATTCCGAGCCGTTTGGCCTCGTCAATCGTCATTTACAATTCCGAGCCGTTTGGCCTCGTCGATCGTCATTTACAAATCCGAGCCGTTTGGCCTCGTCGATCGTCATTTACAATTCCGAGCCGTTTGGCCTCGTTGATCGTCATTTACGATTCCGGATCGTTTGATTCCGTTGACACTGCTTTAAATACTGTCATTTACAAGTCCGACCCGTTTGGATCGTGATAGTATTTACTTTTCAAAGTCCGAGTCGCAACCCGATTCGTTGATCGCATATCATTTAATACGCATTTTCCCGTAAAATCGTTAACAATGTAATGCCCGGTTCAAAACCGGAGTTCGTCCGTCGAACTCTCTTTCAAAACGCGCGAAATGACGTTTGGCCCACAAACGCTCATCTTCAAACTAAAAGCCGCCATTTGACACTTCAAAAATCATTTAATACGCTTTTTCCCGTAAAAATCGTTAACAATGACTCGCCCGGTTCAAAATCGACGTTTGCCACGCAAACGCTCATTTCCGTCTCAAAACCGACATTTACCACGCAAACGCTCGTCTTTTCAAAAAGTCACCTAATCAACGTTTGACATTCAAACCAAGATTAAGCTTGTCATTTAAGCCCCCATTTCAAAACACACACACACACACACACACACGTTTTCGAGAAAGGTAGAAAGACTCGTACATGCGAGGCGTTTGCTGTGATCTCGTAATACTCTTCCCAAAACGTAACGTGACCTCCGAACCTAACAATCTCTGGTACTCAAAGCTTTTTACTCGTTTTTGCTACCAATAAAAATGATCCCCGTTTTCAAAGCCTTTTCCTAAGTTTTTGCTACCAATAAAAACGACACCATTTTCAAAAGCCATTTCTCAACGTTTTGGGCTCAAAATACAAAAACCGCGTGGCGACTCCTCATTTTTCCTTTCCATGAAGCGAGGTCTCAGACACAACCCTCCGCGAAAGACAACCGCCTTTTCCGCGCCCCCCGCGCGCGAAAAGATCGGGTAATTTCAGTTGGCGACTCCGCTGGGGAAAAGATACTTTTTTTCAAAACTACCGTTGTTTTCAAAAAAGCCTTCCGTGGGTCAAACTTTCGTTTACCCTTCCTCGTTTTCGTGTGCGTGTGGTACTTTCAAACCTCGAACGGTTTTTCTCCAGGGCGTTACATTGTCTACTTTTCAAATCATATCATGTTTGTGCATCCCCATTCATGTTTGATTTTCATGCTGTCTTTTGAACTGTGCATCATAATGCTTTAAGACACATTCTGAAAAATCTCTGTTTTACTCAGAAAAGGAACTGTAGTGACCGCACACTACGCGCACTTGCTGCCTCGGTACACTGCACTTCCCGAGCACTTGCCGGCCTTGGAACACTCCACACTACAACCCCTAACCCGGATGGCCTTATCGCTTGCACCCCGATTGGCCCGCGTATGCCTTTCGGGGGCGCACGGGGTCGTCCCAAACATCCCATCCTAGCCCGTGTAAGCCATGCACTCTTTGTGTCACACTTTGTCCAAGACCCCGGTTGGTTTTTGGCTTAGCTCGTGTCATAAAGCCTAAGTGTATGTTTTTTACGCCGGGCCCCGCCCCGAGTCAAGCTCGAGAGGTTGAGACCAAAGGTCGTTCCCGACCCAAAGTCTTGAGCTCTTCAGCCTTGACTTTGACGCGGAGCTCTGCCGAAAAATATACCCGAAGGTTCAATGTGACGCCGTGTCACCAAACCTCGTCGTATGTACCGTGCCAGCCACAACTTGGCCAACGCTAAAAGCTAAGGTCTCTCGCACAAGCGAGTAAGGAGAGGTCATGCCAAAATTTTGGCACGATCCCCGCCTTAACTTAAGGACGTTGACCTCGACTATGGCCCGTACGCCACACACGTCGAAAGTTTGCGTGATCAGCTAGCCTTAAGTTCACTTTTTCCTTTGTCGGTGGAACTCGCTTGCCTTATCAGACCTCGCTCGGGATAGTCCGTCCTGAGAAAGATGATCTACAATGGAAACGAGGGGCTTATAAGCGTAGTGACGAGATCCACTGATTAGAGCTCTAGGATTAGTTGCGAAAAAGAAGACTTGCTCTTTTCCAACCAATTAGGACTCTGAGAAAACACGCTTTAAGTAAACATTAATCGGTAACTGCACATTGCACAAGCCCGAAACCTTGAGCCAAATACCCTTTTCCGAAACCTAAACCCTTCCTTTCGTTCCCTGCAGCGAGCAGAAAGTGGTTCAGATTTCCGGGTCAGCGCCTTGCCAGGATCACAAGAACGGCGTCCGACGGTTCTTCGGTTCCCTCGGTTCCCTCGGCCTGAATTTCCGACATGTCTAGCTCATCGAGAAATCTTGACGGGGATGGACCCCCGCCACCGTAATGTATATGACATTGGAAGAAGCCATCCGGGCTTGTGAGGTTCACAAGAGGCGTAAAGAAGATCGCAGAATTTCGTGGTACGGCTTCCCGAGATGAGCGAGGTATAGCGCCTATCCCCGGTCCGACGGTACTTTTGTCCCGGTCGAGGATGACGATTCCCAAAACCAGTTCACCAAACCTTCAATCGTGTTCCTCCCCGCCAACATACGGGATGCCTTCGAATCAAGGAAACAAATGACCTAGGCTCCATGTTGCCACTTCTCGTGGCAACCACTGTCATTTTTGGCCACCAAGTGCTACTCCTATCACTCAATACCACCGGCGCACCGTTTGGACCATCTCAGCAGATGCCAATATTCCTCAATACCCTCCCGGTTCTTCCCTTTGCCTATACACGAATCACTAAACACCGGGGACAAACCCCGATACGGTTCGTAAAAGGCTCCCGTATATTCTCATATACACAAGCCTTCCACCTCCAATCACTACCGCTCACGTGGTAGCACCCGGCGCCGAGCCTCAAAGTCCACCACCGGACCCAACCTTAGCCTGGATGGTCGAGCGGATGAAAGACACCGAAAGCCACCATGAGCAGCTCAAAGCAGAAACGCTCAAATCCACGTATCCGGAATGGTCACGCCTCTCCCGCCAAGTTCGTAATGCGGAGATGGACCGATTCGACAGGAACCGAATGTCCTCAAACGCATGTCGACACTTACGTTCTCGGCATGAGAGCAAAAGGAGCAACCCTCCAAAGAAATGGTCGACCACTTCCAAGATACGCTTAAAAGTTCGGCGTTACGGTGGTTTCTAAGGGTCAAGCTGCGGATCGCCACACCTGGGATCGGATCAAGAACATCTTCCCGGAACGGTACCGATCCAACTTAGAGTGGGAGACAAGTCGCGAGGACTTAATCACCACCGAACGAAAGGCGGATGAAAGTGTAGGAGAATTCTACAAAAGGTGGAGTTGGAAACTCTCCGAGATCATGGAGCCACTCTCCAAGGATGAACAGATGCGGATCTTCAAGTCCTGCTTAAGACCGTCCATCGTAACTCTCATCGGTCATCATTTCTTCCCGCATCTTCCGGCCATGGTCAATGCCGGCTCACGGCTTGAGAAGGATCTCAAGGAAAAGTTAGCTCTTTGCACACGGCCATACGTATACCGCTCGCCAGCTGCATACAATCCCGCACCGGCCCCGGCAAAGGGAAAGATACGTCTGTCAACTACATCCATCGTGACAGCAGGGTAACGAAACCCGATCCCGCAAAGCAACAATTCTACTCGAAGCGCCCGCCGTACACTTTGACAAGTTTGACATGCCACCGAGCAAGATCTTTGGAAGGGTTAATTAAGGAAGGTCTCCTTAAACCCGTTGCAAATTACAAACCCAAGAATCCCGTAGCCAATGCGGATAAGAACAAGTACTGCGCCTTCCATCAGTATCACGGACACACCACAGACAACTGTTTGGGGTTACGATACGAAATCCAGAACTTGATAGAAGAAGACAAGTTGGAATGCCCCCGTGGGCCCAATACAGTCGGAAACCCTTTTCCGAACAATAACAGCGTGAATTCCATTGAGTGGGTGCCAAAGAAGATTGCTGCGCAGAACCGGTTCTCCGCCTCTTTCACTGGATCCTCCTCTAATGTCCACATCGCCTACGATGTTTGCGATCGCTTCCGCCTCGCCCTGGAGTACGAGTCCCGAGAAACAGTCCGGAGCAATCCTCCGAGAAAACAAAAGAAGAAGTCCTCTCAACAGCAACTGAGAGAGAGATACGAAGCTGGAGACACCAGTGTGGGTACACTTGGAGAGCCTTCCGGGAGGTTCGACTACTACGTACTCTACTCCAGCCAGTCCTCCTTGCCTCCGGGCCATGCAGCTTTAGAGCAGACAGGGGTGGGAAAGCCGAAAAGTCCCGCTGAAACCAGAATTCAGACCCCAGGGCTCCGAAATACCTCAGATCTTGGTAATCTTACCGCGCCAAGCCTGACCCCCGCGGGATCAGCCAAGGTTCAATTTGTCCAGCTTCCAAGCTCGGACCGGTAAAAGAAGATCCAAGTCAGCTTGGCACTCGCACTCGATCAACGTGCTAACCAAGGGCAGAAACCGCCACAAACAACCTCAACGCAATCCCGAGGTTCCAGTAAAGGCTTTGCCTCGCAAGAGGAAAACAGGAAACGGATGGCTGGATGACTCTCCTTCTCCGGATAGAGACGAGATCTACGACTCCCGACTGTATGGCAGCATGATCACGTTCTGTGATGAAGACCTGCCGAGCGATGCCTCGGGGCACAACGAAGCTCTGTACATCACTCTCAAGCTCAACACCATATCACTCCCCGGAGTATTGGTAGATAACGGGTCAGCCGTTAATGTTCTCCCTCTCAGCATGATGCAAGCCCTCCGCATCCACGAAAGCCATTTGATTCCGTCAGTTCGGACTATCAAGGCATACGACAGCTCGTCTCGTCCCATCCTGGGGACGGTGACTCTGGAACTCTGGTTCGAAACCCAAATGGTGCCAGCAAAATTCCACGTGATGGACATTCCATCCGAGTTCACAGCTCTTCTGGGACGCCCTTGGCTGCATCACATGAAAGCCATAGCCTCCACTCTCCATCAATGCGTCAAGTTCATTAACCGGCATGGAGATCTTGAAGTCATCAGAGGGGACAGCTTCCTCATAGGGAACGAAGCCGAGACAGTAGCCAAGCGTGCCCGCACTCAGGCACCGGGGTTACCTCCTTCGAATCAACCAAGGGACTATCGGGGCAAATCTCATCAGAATCCCTCAGAGTCCGGAGATGCTAACTATGTAAACGTGCTCGAACAGGCAGACCCTGAAGCAGTCCGATACATCAAGTTCAACTGTCGATTCCAACATTTGGAGGCAGACTGGAAAGAAACGCTGAACATCGCCATGATGCGGGCACCACTACCAGAAACAGGTCATTTAGCGACGGAATTATCAGCGACGGACAGATTCCGTCGCTAAATAGCGGCGGAATATAGGCTTTAGCGTCGGAAAATTTTTGGCGTCAAATTTAGCGACGGAATTTAATTCCGCCGCTAAATTCCGCCGCTAAAACGAATATTCCTCGAATATTCGTTTATTTCCGCCGCTAATTTGGCGGTTGATTTACCGACGGAATATTCCGCCGCTAAATCTTTATCAGCGACGGAAATATTCCGCCGGTGAAAATATATCATTTTTTTATTTTTTTATTTATCAGCGTCAGAAATATTCCGACGGTGAAATTAAAATATTTTTTATTTTTCTTTTTGAAATATTACACCGACGGAATATTTCCGACGGTGAAATTAAATGTTTTTTTTTTTTTTTATTAAACACCGACGGAATATTTCCGCCGCTGATAATTTAATATTTTTTTTATTTATCAGCGACGGAAAATTCCGTTGCTGATAACAAAATGTAATTTTTGTTTATTTTTAGAACTAATTAACAAAATAACAAACTAAAAACATTAAAATATCATAAATATTTATGATATTTTTGAAAAATAAATAAATCATAAATATTTATTAATTTTAATTTTTAATGCCATTATAAGTACCACATTCACAAGCCGCTTATTCATCCTTGTGAGATCCCGAAAGTTGTGGCGTCATCATGTTCTTTTTTTTTTTTGTTTTGAACGAACATTCATGTACGTTTTTGTTTCGACAAAGAATTTAAATTTTAATTTCGCCACTTATCATTTATTTAGGAAAACAATAAGAAAAACCTTTTTGATTTTAAAGAGATTTGAGGGTTCGGGGGTTAAGTTATGGAATGGGTAGGTCGAGGAGTATCCAAAATAAAACAAAAACAAGATTAGTCCAAAACAAGGAACTAACCAACTATTAGACAACACTCTGGAGATTATTGTCTCATAAGTCATAACTAAGATATCCGTAAAACAAAGACCCACATCATTACCGCCGAGCACACCGTACTCTCTCGGCCCCCACCACCGTGCATGTCATCATCTACATCGTAAGCTTCAATGTTGACATCGTGAAGGGTTGTCTCCTCGCACTCATCATCAAGCTCCATATCCATCATCCGCGATGAAGGCTTAGGAGGCAAAGACACCCTCTAGGGCCTCGCATTGTTCTGGAAGTCAAGGAATCTGGGAAGTCGAACCCGCATTCGGACCCGCACAGAAGGGAGAGAATTGAAATGTGGAATTACCCGAAATTAAAGATGAAATAGCACTGTGGTAAAGAGCGGCTCGATATTTGTTATTTTCAAATTCAATTGCCGGAGAGAGAAAGAGAGAGAGAGAGAGAGAGAGGACGGGAGAGAGGGATTTAGAGGTGTCTCGATTAAGTTGGTTTGAAAGTTTGAAAAGGATATTTAGCCCCTAACAAATATGTCATCACCCTTTCGCTTGAACTTTGGGTGCTCTTTCTGTTGTAGTACAAAGACTATGTCTCCAAAGAAGAGTGTCGAGCTTCACTCGGCTTCTCGTGTGGGAATGTAATTTTCTGTCCATTTTGCATACCCTTCTCCACAACCACTTCCAAGACCTTCTTCTCCCGTACAATGCAAGGCCCTAGAGGGTGTCGCTCCTAAGCCTTCATCGCAGTATGACAGATATGGAGCTTGATGAGTGCGAGGAGACAACCCTTCACGATGTCAACATTGAAGCTTACGATGTAGATGATGACATGCACGGTGGTGGGGGCCAAAGAGTGCAGCCAGGCTCAGCAGAATGATGTGGGTCTTTGTTTTCTGGATATCTTAGTTATTACTTATGAGACAATAATCTCCAGAGTGTTGTCTAATAGTTGGTTAGTTCCTTGTTTTGTATAAACCCTAAACCCGGCCTAAACCCTAAACTCCTAACCCCTAACTCCCTACTTAAACCCTAAAACCCTAACCCTAAATCCCTAACCCTAAACCCTAAACCCTAACTCCCCACCCCAAACCCTAAACTCCTAAACCCTAAACCCTAAACCCTAACCCCTAAACCCTCCCCTAAACCCTAACCCTAACCCCAACCCCAAACCCTGTCCCCAAACCCTAAACCCCAACCCTAATCCCCTAACCCTAAACCCTAAACCCTAACTCCCTAAACCCTAAACCCCTAAACCCCAAACCCCAAATTTAAACCCTAACCCTAAACCCCAACCCCAAACCCTAACCCTTAACTCCTAAACCCTAAACCCCAACTCCCCAACCCTGCCCCAACCTAAACTAAACCCCAACCCTAAACCCCTAAACCCAAACCCTAAACCCTAGCTCCAACCCTAAACCCTAAACCAATCCAACCCTAACCCTAAACCCTAAACCCTAACCCTAACCCTAACTCCTAAACCCCTAAATCCCTAACCCTAAAAAACCCTAAACCATATAGGTATGTGGTATGTGGTATGTATATAGTGGCATGTGTGGTATGTGGCATAGTGGCATATAGGGTATGTGGCATGTATGTGGCATAGTGGTATGTGGCATAGGTATAGTATGTGTATGTGGTATGGTATAGTGGCATAGGGCATAGGTATAGGCATAGGCATAGTGGCATAGGTATGTATGTGGCATGTGGGCATAGGTATGTGGCATGTGGCATGTAGGTATGATATGTGGCATGTGGCATGTGGCATGTGGCATGTGGCATGTGGCATGTGGCATAGGCATGGTGGCATGTGGCAGTATAGGGCATGTGGTATAGGGTATAGGGCATAGGGCATGTATGTGGCATGGTATAGGCATAGGGTATGTGGCATAGTGGCATAGGTATAGGCATAATGGTGGCATAGGGCATAGTGTACAGGGTATAGGCATGGGCATGTGGCATGTGGCATAGCATGGCATAGTGGCATGGCATGTGGCATAGTGGCATGTGTGGCATGTGGCATGTGGCATAGTGGCATAGGCATAGGTATGTGGCATAGGTGGTATGTGGGCATAGTGGCATGTGGCATGTGGCATGTGGTAGGGTGGCATGTGGTATGTGGCATGTGGTATGTGGCATGTGGTATAGTGGCATGTGGCATAGGTAAAAGGTGGCATAGTATGTGGCATAGTGGCATGGTATGTGGCATGTGGTATAGGGCATAGTATGTGGCATGGTGGCATATAGTGGTATGTGGCATGTATGGCATGTGGCATGTGGTATGTGGCATAGGGCATAGTGGTATGTGGCATATGTAGGCATAGGTATGTGGTATAGGGTGGCATGTGGCATAGGTATGTGGGCATAGGCATATATAGGTATGTGGCATAGGTATAGTGGTATAGTATGGGCATATAGGTATGTGGTATGTGGCATGTGGTATGTGGTATGTGGTATGTGGCATGTGGCATAGGCATGTGGCATGTGGTATGGCATGTGGCATAGGCATAGTGGCATGTGTGGCATAGGTATGTGGTATGGTATGTGGCATAGGCATTAGGTACATGTGGTATGTGGTATGTGGTATGTGGTATAGTATGGTATGTGGCATAGTGGTATGTGGTATGTGGTATGTGGCATAGGCATGGTGGCATGTGGTATGTGGCATGTGGTATAGGCATGTGGCATAGGTATAGGTATGTGGTAGTGGTATGTGGCATAGTGGCATGTATATGTGGCATGTGGCATGTGGCATGTATGTGGCATATGGTATAGGCATGTGGCATGGTATGTGGCATGTGGCATGTGGCATAGGTATAGGCATGTGGCATAGGGCATAGTGGCATAGTGGCATAGGCATGTATGTGGCATGTGGTATAGGTATGTGGTATAGGCATGTGGCATGTGGCATAGTGGCATAGGTGGCATGTGGCATGGTATATGTGGCATGGCATGTGGCATAGGCATAGGTATGTGGTATAGGCATGTGGCATGTATAGGGGTATAGGTATAGGGCATATGGCATGTGGCATAGGCATGTGGTAGGCATGGTATGTATGCATAGGTATAGTGTGGCATAGGTATGGTATAAAAATAATGGCATTATAAAATTAAAATTAATTAATATTTATGATTTATTTATTTTTTCAAAAATATCATAAATATTTATGATTTATTTATTTTTATATAAATAAAAATAATGATATTTATTAAATTAAAAAATTTTTAAAAATAATATTTATTGACTCATATTTATAGAGTAATTTAAAATAACTTTCATATTTTATATAAATAAAAATAATGGCATTATAAAATTAAAATTAATTAATATTTATGATTTATTTATTTTTTCAAAAATATCATAAATATTTATGATTTATTTATTTTTATATAAATAAAAATAATGATATTTATTAAATTAAAAATTTTTCAAAAATAATATTTATTGACTCATATTTATTTTTTTGAGAGTAATTTAAAATAACTTTCATATTTTATATAAATAAAAATAATGCCATTATAAAATTAAAATTAATTAATATTTATGATTTATTTATTTTTATATAAATATATCATAAATTATTATGATTTATTTATTTTTATATAAATAAAAATAATGATATTTATTAAATTAAAATTAATAAATATTAATGATTTATTTATTTTTTCAAAAATATAATGAAAACAATTATATTTATTAATAATAGCGGCGGAAATTTCCGTCGAATTTAAAATCACGGCGGAAATTTCCGTCGGTGAGAGTGCCATGTCATCGATCCAGGTGAGCGTACGTATAGTTTAGCTGTCGGATTTACAGCCGACGGAATATTCCGCCGCTAAATATTAATTATAGCGTCGGAATTTAATTTCCGCCGCTATAATTAATATTTAGCGGCGGAATATTCCGTCGCCGGGGAAATTATAAAAACTCATTTAATCCCTCGATATCAATTACGTATCAATTTCCTCTCTCTCTTCCCGCTTTCTCTCTTCCCGCTCTCTCGCGACCTAGAAGAAGAATCGCCGCCGTCGTCCACCTCTCCACCGTCTCCGCCGTGACGAACCTTCGCCGTCCACCATCTCCACCGTCTTCACCATCTCGCGTCTCTCTCTCCCTCTCGAAGCGATCCAATTTCTCAATCCTAGCTCTCTCTTCTTCAAGGTACGTGATTTCCTCGTTAAACTACATTCGATTGTATTCTTTTTTAATCAATTATATTGCCGATGCGGTTTTTGCCAATCTAGGGTTCTCGTATTTTTGCCAATCTAGTGGTTCCGTCCACCTCTCCACCGCCTCACGCCGGCCGTCTCCGTTGGTCCGTCCGCCTCCTTCCACTGTCAATTTCTCTCTCTTCTCTCGTATTCATCAACCAGGTATTTCGATTCCCCTCTTCATCGATTTTTATGATTTATTTATTTATCGATTTCAAGAAATTTCAAGAAATTGGTTAACCGCTTAGGTTTGTTTTTTTCTGTTTTTTTTTTTTTTCCGGAATATTGGCTTATTGTCCTCCTTTGTTAACTAGGTCTTTTGGATAAGACTTGAGTAATATCTTTATTGCATTACTTTGGAGATGTTACGTTTGACTTAAATTTCTACTTGATGGATTTTACATATGTGCTTGTTAATTGAATGTTACTTTATTGATTGGAATTTCTGTCATTCTATTGTTTATTTCTTTGTCTGATTGGTTTGTATGACTGTGGATTCACATGTTGTCATTAGATTTTCTTCTAGTAAATAAATTTATGTATTTGAGATGAATAAGATTTATACGTAAGAACTTCGATTACAAAGATGAAATGTACATGGTTAATTATGTTTGTGTAATAGTAGATGCCGAAGCCTAAGTGAATGTTAAGAACTTGAGTTTGGATATGAAAACAACCTCTTTCCTATTTTTTTCTAGATATACTATGTACAATGTTATCACCTTTTTCTCCAATGCTGAATGTTTGGGCCTTGGGGTTGCACATTATATTGTGTCTTGAAAACAAGACCTATTTTTTTGGAAGTCCAGAACTGGTGCTCAATTTGTTCATATTAACTGGATTGAGTTTAATGGCTTAATACCATTTTATGATTGTTGAACAATGATACCAATTTAGTGAAGTGGGATACATTAATTAGAACATAGTTGGAGTAATCAAGTATACGAGATGGCCTAAAGCTTAAGATCAAAGTTGGAACAATGGCTCTAGTTTGCACCCTAGTTAGAGTTAGATGAAAAAAGAAAAGAGGAAGAATCGCCTCCTTTCGCAAGTCATTCCTTCTTAGAACACCCAAGAATCATTAGCAATCATCCCAAATAATAATGTTCTATGCTTTACGGTGTCACATTTCTGAATTAAAAATAAATATAGTCTTAGTGCAATATTACCGTGGTATAAACAACGTACTAACAAGCAAAGCACGTTCCTCGACGTATAAATGGATGGAAGGTCCAGAATGTACTTTAAGAGGAGGAGCACAATCTAGACAATGTAATCTTGTGTCCATAGAGCGATTGCTAGAGTGAGTGTGGAAGTGCTAACTTTAAGATCAACTTAGACCGAGACCACCTTGAATCTCGCTTTATATGTTATTACTAGTACATATGCCCGTGTCCAAGCACACGGGTGTATTTTTTTTTTTTTTCATATTAATTTTTTTTTAAATTTAAAAAAAATTAAAAAAATATCGCTACTTAATTAATTTAAGTAAACCCTCCTAAAGCCCACTCTTAGCCCAAACCCAAAGTCTTAGCCCAAATCCAAAGCCCATTTACGTTTTAAGGGCAAAATGGGAAACAGACTAAATAGTGAGGGCAAAATAGGGAAAAACCCCTCCGGACCTGCTCATAGAACCTGCTCACTGAGGGGTTTAATTTATACTATAGATTTCACACGAACTCATTTTGCTTGGTACAAATCACATTAAATATCCATTTAAAAGAATTAGGAAGAATAATAACAATTTTGATAACCCAACAAATATATTAAACTAATAAAACAAATATATTAAACTAATAAAAGTAAGCACGAATGATCATGAGTTGAGACTTTAATTGATCTCAATTACAAACAAATAAGTAAGAAAACTGTGGATGAAATAGTTTAGGAACATCTAGTTCTAGATCTCATTTTGGGGCGATTGACGGCATCGCGGACGGTGATTATGTCGCCACGTTTGAGCGCCCGATATCAATCCTGGTACCCTAGATGCACCTTATATGAAACAAATTAGGATACGCCGTATCCTAGTTTGTTACATATTTAGTAATATTAACGAATAGAAGAAAACATATGTTAGTAATATTAACGAATAGAAGAAAACATATGCCACTATAAAGAAAACGATAAATAACCGTACTCATAATCAAATATGTAACATGTTATATTTAATAAAAATTAAAATAAAAATATACATATATGTATATATATAAATATCATTATTGTCTATTAAAATTGCTTGAATTGTCGATAGTTGAAATATTTCGGTTGCATTAATCCTATTGTTCTCTGAGTGTATACTAGACATATATGGTTGATTACACTGTCGATTATAATCGATAGTGTTTGATTGACCTAGTCTACGTCGTGCACTTGGAGACCATGGGGTTATGTCAAAATTTCTTGATTTTCGATTATAAAGCAAGTAGACAAAGTGATATTTGCAATTCATGCGTGTATTTCGGGATGGGATAGAAGCCAACCCCACTACTATCACGTACAACCACTACCATGGGGTTATCTTTGGAGTGGAAAATCTCAAGTTTTTTGCACAAGCGTTAGGCCCAAAGATTGAAACTTTGATTAATTATTATAATAATAAATCTACTTTCAAAGTTTCAATCTTTGGGCCAAATGCTTGTGCAAACTTGATATTTTCCACCCCACTACTATCACGTACAACCACTACCATGGGGTTATGCTGGAGTGGAAAATCTCAAGTTTTTGCACAAGCATTAGGTTCAAAGATTGAAACTTTGAAAGTAGATTTAGCAATTAATCAAAACAAGAAAATCCCCAACTTCGCTTTGTAGAAGATACAAAACCAAGCCTGGGGATTTTCTTGTTTTCTCGATTAATTATAATAGTAAATCTACTTTTAAAGTTTCAATCTTTGGGCCAAATGCTTGTGCAATAGACTTGATATTTTCCATCGGTGTAACATGTTATATTTAGTAAATATAACATGTTACATATTTAGTAAACATAACATATTACATATGCAACAATTAGATAAGTTACTAAATATCTAATTTTCAAGTCTTTTAAAGTCAAAGGGGGAGGAAAGGGGGTGAATGTATCAATAATGTAACATATTCAACCGCACACTACCTTAGTGGTTCTAGATCCCATTTTGGGGGCGATTGACGGCATCGCGGACGGTGATGTAATATCGCCTACGTTTGAGCGCCCGATATCAATCCCGGCACCCTAGATGCACCTTAGGGTATTGTGGTTGGTGGTTAACATCTTAAAATATAAATAAGATGAGAGCCTTTCTCACCACGCCTATCAAAATCCGTCCATCTTTGATCAAGAAAGATAGAGCAAATAAGTTCTTGTCGGTTTGAGCAAAGGATTTTTCCTGTTTAATAAGAGTTTTCCGGTTTATCGTTCTCTTCTCTCTAAGGATCTCAAACATCACAGCCCATGTTCTTGTCAAGAATTGCTTACTCTTCATCGGTGTTATACGGTCACAAGTAAAAACAAGGTAACGAGATAACACCGTTGAAGAGAAAACGAAACTTTCCTCCAATTTTTAATCTCCACCTTCCATTTACTCGAGATCCCGATTGCGAATCTTCCTCATGAGCTTGAAAGTTTGGTGGTGTTGCTCTCAATCTCACGGTTGCTTCGCATGTGCAACCGTGAGATTGAGGGCATGTGCAACCGTGAGATTGAGGGCAACACCGCCACCTTTCGTGCTCATGAGGAAGATTCTGCAATCGGGATCTTGGGTAAATGGAAGGTGGAGATTGAAAAAATTGAGGAAATTTCGTTTCTCTTCACCGGTGTTATATCGTTATCTTGTTTTTACTTGTGACCGTATATCACCAAAGTGAAGAGTAAAACAGCACCGTCAAGACATGGCCGTGATGTTTGAGATTCTTAGAGAGGAGGACAAAGGAAACCGGAAAACCTATATTAAAATGTAAAATCCTTTGCTCAAACCGACAAGAACTTATTTGCTCTATCTTTCTTGGTCTAAGCCGAGATAGGGTTTTGATAGTTGTGGATGATAACGACTCTTATCTTGTTTATAAATGTTCATTTAATTCATCATTGTAAAATTATATATTTTACAACAAAGAATTAAATATTAATATTTAAAATTATTCACAATAGTAATAATTTAGGTCTATGCAAAAGCCGAAATTTCTTTATTTTCGATTATAAAGCAAGTAGGCAAAGTGATATTTGCATTTCATATAATCATGCATTTCGGGATGGGATAGGTTTATCAAACATGCACTTAAAGGACGAGTAGGTGGTTAGGTAGGGACACCATTATCCTTTAGTTTAGTTTGAACTAGAGCTCAAGATTTGTTGATACAATTATTCACAATATTAATAGGTAAAAGTCCCAACAGCCCCAATTTAAGGCAGCATGGAGCATTACAATGGAGAAATTGTTTCCCGCGAGTTTCAATTTCAACAAGACATTCTTGAACTCACGCGCTTTCACCAAAAACAACACCGGAAACTTATTGACAGGAGGTATAGCATGCCATGCATCTCGGTCTCTAAAAGATTGGAAGATTGATTGGGATCCGCTCCGAGCCGCTTCGTGCTGGGATTCGGAGCGACATGTGTTCACCCTATCGTACAACGATCTCGATGCCAACGATGGAGGATTTTCGAGCACCGATCGGTGTGGCCGAGTCGAGGACCGTGGCATTTCCTCGAGACAGACGATCGCTACGGAGCAACTATCTCAATTCTTGGGATTATCGCCAGATCGGGTATCGGGCATTGTCGTTGACGATAGATTCATAGACTTGACTCATATAGCCGTATTGAGTCGGACCAGCCTGACCGTTTGATCTATCCACTTCCTTAGATATATTCATGTTGCTCATTCTCCGTCTCGCGCACTACTTACGCGGCTACATCGGAGTGTGTCCGGCTACGCCGTTAGAGATCATCGGGCGGGTGAGAGGTGATCGAGGAGTTGACATCCGGCATATTCAACTGGACAGGGAGCGATGGACATCATTCCACCGTTTGTTGCTAGCGGAGACATACCACGGCATTGATAGATTGGCCGAGGATCCGAGTACATTGGGTTCGAGCGGCCCAGATTACTATCATTGTGGCCGTATGAGAGATTTCGCTTGATCTCGCCACTGCCGGAGGGCGAGACGGCATTACCTTGGGTGGCCCCGGACGGCGCGAGGATATTGAGGGATGCCGCCTGCGAGAGTTGGCATAGGAGGTTGGCCTTGGCCCGATATGAGACCGCAAACACTGTACTATTGGATTAGGCATGGGGATTGCGGACTATGAGAGATATTCGGGACGGGTCGATTGTTGTCCGACTTCCGGGACTACATGTATCATCCTTTTGCATTCCATCTCTAGTGAGCGAGACAGTACGGATACCCGCGACGGACCATTCGGACTTTGAGAGAGCGGTTGGCGACTAATACAATGCCGATGATTATGGCGAGCCTCGAGACTACACATTTCTTTGGCGAGCATTTCTAGAGGGCTTTCTTCCGATACGACCACTACTCAGTCGAGACTAGAGGTAGCACATTTCGACCACCGAGTATCCGACATGAGTACGAGGAGCGGCAAGGTCCTGTACGGTGATGATAGAGGCTCGACGCCGAGAGTGTTTTGGGGCGTACTATTCTTCCACCGGACATTAAGAGGCATGGAGGCCAAGAGCAACCACTGATGAAATCACTTCGGCGACATTGCAGCGAGATTATGAGAGACGGGAGATTCGGAGAGCTGCTTTGAGAAATGATCCCGAAGTGATAGCTCGCGAGGAGGCCTTGAGGCGAGAAAGAAGCGTGCGAGAGCTACCGGGTGATATATCCACCGGCTCACACGATACTGAGCCGGGACGAGGTCCGGCGACTTTTTCAACATACCTAGACCAAAGACTTCCCGGGGACCGAGGCGGAGGAAGAGTAGAGATTCGAGTTCGGGAGCGGGAACGAGTTCCTAGACACTTTAAGAAGACCTGTTAATATATTGTTAAATATGAGTTAGAAGCTTTATATTTATTTTAAGAAGATCTGTGTTGCTTTTAAGTTTGTAATTCAAATATCCCGAAGTGATAATACGTTAATTACTTCTATATAGAATTTGTTAATATATTATGAAATCCAATAATTATTAACATCCCGATTTTGTTTCATCCGTCGATTAAATTGAGTGTACGTATAATATATGGATTGCAATGCGAGGAGTAATGTACGGTAACGATGATCGTAGTTGGATGTATAAGCGGAAGTTGCCGAATCAACGCGGTATCAATCCTGAGTTTTATAGAGGGTTGAAGGGGTTTGTTGAATTTGCTCAATTAAATAAAACCGGTCACATGGATAAGGATGGTAAGATTAGGTGTCCATGCGACAAGTGTTGTAATGTCAAGTATCTAAGCTTGATCGAGACTTAGAAACATCTTTTGCGTAACGGGTTTGAAGTTGGGTACAAACGGTGGACCCGTCATGGTGGCGAGATTGCGCACAAATGTTGCGAATAATCCCCCAGAGAATATTCATGTACCTCCCGAACCCGAACCTATTATTCGGGACAATGAAGAACCACCTTTGAATATGGAAGATATGGTTAGGGATGCGTAGGTCCTTCCTTCGATTGAGTCGAGAGAACCAACGGCAAGAACCAACCCCTGCGGCCAAGAAATTTATTGATGCTATGGACTCTGCAAAGAAGGTCTATCCAGGTTGCGAGATCGGTGTGTTGGAGGCGTGGTGAGCTCCTTAACATAAAGGCGGTGCAATATTAGCCGATCTGCTTATAATCGTATCATGAAAGCAATTAAGCGGATGTTGCCGAAAGAGAATAAGATGGTTACAAACTTTTATGAGACAAAGAAGTTGGTTGGGCGGATTGGGCTATGTTATGAAAAGATTGATGCGTGTAAGAATGGCGCATGCTATTCTACAAGGAAGATTCACGAGAAGACGAGTGTTCAATTTGCGGACAAAGTAGATATAAGCCAAATCGGAGGGGAGTTCAAAACACAAGAAAAAGCAGACCACATAGCGGTTGCGTTACATGCCGTTGATTCCAAGGCTGCAACGCCTCTACGCGTCTAAATCTCTGCGAGAGGCAATGCGTTGGCATAAGGAAAGTTTGCGTGAAGAGGGTGTGTTGATTCATCCCGGTGATGGGGAGGCATGGAAACACTTTGATGAGACTTATCCCGACTTTGCGTACGAAGCAAGAAATATACGGTTATGCATCTGCTACGATGGTTTCAATCCGTTTGGTCTGGGGCAAAATCTTACTCTTGTTGGCCGGTTATAGCCACTTGTCTACAATCTTCCGCCACTGGTTGTGTATGAGTGATCCCTACATGTTCTTGTCGTTATTCATCCCCGGCCCAAACGGCCACAGGAGGAACATTGGCGTCTATCTCCGACCTTTGATGGACGAATTGAAGCGGCTTTGGGAGGATGGGGTCGAAACGTGGGATGCTTTCAAGCGAGAGAATTTCAGCATGAAGGCTGCGTTGATGTGGACGGTTAATGACTTCCCTGCATATGGGATGTTATCGGGTTGGAGCACCCACGGGAAGTTGGCTGTCCGTATTGTATGAGTGACACAAAGTCTTTCACGCTCACGCACTCTGGAAAACCATGTTGGTTCGATTGCCATAGACAATTTCTTCCGGAGGACCACCCATTCAGGACCCAGAAGAATGCGTTTAAAAAGAACAAGATTGACCATGATGAGGCACCGATTCGTTTAAGTGGTGACACGGTCTATGAGGAGGTATCTAGATTGCCCGATCCTCGGTGGGGGAAAAAGTTTTCGAAGACCAAAATACAAGGGTTTGGGACTACCCATAACTGGATCAAGAGGAGTATATTTTGGGAGGCTGCCATCTTTGGAAGACAAATCTCATTCGACATAACCTTGACGTGATGCACATTGAGAAGAATGTATTCGATAATGTTTTTAACACGTTGATGGATTTCAAGAGAACAACTAAAGACAACGAAAAAGCTCGAAAGGACCTTAAGGAAATGCAGCGGCCGGCCTTAGACTTGGTATACGTCAATGGTAAACCCGGTTAGGCCAGATGGCTCAATACGTGCTTACAAAGGAAAAGAAGCTCCTCCTCTGAAATGGCTCAAGGATTTAAGGCTTCCGGATGGTTACGCGTCTAACATTGGTAAGCTGTGTCAATGTAGAGGAGGGGAAAGTGCGGGGTTTGAAGAGTCACGATTGCCACGTTTTCTTTGGATAGGCTACTTCCGATTGCTCTCGGGGTCTATTGCTGACAATATGCGGGTGGCGTTAACGAGTTAAGTGAGTTTTTCGGCGTTAACATCGGCCACCTTTGCGTGTTGATCACATGAAAAAGCTTGAGGAGAGCATCGTAGTGACTTTGTGCAAACTTGAGAAGATATTTCCTCCTTCATTCTTTGATTCTATGGAGCATTTACCGGTCCACTTGGCATACGAAGCTAGAGTCGGTGGTCCGGTTCAATACGAGATGGATGTATCCATTTTGAGAGGTAATTGAATTTATTCTATTTCTAAATAATTTGAGCGTTAACAATATACCTTCTTTAACATTATTTATGTTTTAATCTACGAATGACTTTTAGGTATCTAGGCCAATTGAAAAGGAAGATGAGCAATAGGGCCATGGTCGAGGCCTCAATTTGGAAATTTGTTATCATAGATGAGATTGTTGCCTTTGTCGGAACATATTTTCCTCTGATGTTGATACGAGATTGACTAGGGTTGGCCGCAATTACGATGGTGGTTTTCCGTCTAAGGGAAACATCTACGTATTTTCATCCCACAGTCGGTTGCTCGGCAAACGGGTTGAGTACGCGTACGTTAACCGCTAAAGTGTTTGCCGCGGTCGAAACGTATGTTCTTCTTAAGCTGCGACGAGGTTGGGGAATATATCAAGTAAGTCATTGATGTTATGTTTTACGCCTCGTCGATTAAATTATGCATGTTTAATTACACTGCATATGAAATGCCTTGTTTAACCCTATTGCAGAATGTTTGAAGATTTAGCTCGGGATTTATCTCCGAGAACTCATCGCAACTAGGACGAAAGAGAATTTCCAAAGCGCTAAGGAAATATGTAAATATTTCGTTTCATTCAAATTTATTCTATACACTTCTTTAAACATTCAATCTTAAAATTGTATTAAATTGGTTACAATATTGTCTTATAGATAGGTTTGAACATCCGGGTGATGCCAAAGGCTGCGAGGTTAAGACATTTAGCATCATCTCCGTACTTGAACGTTCATTTATACAACGGTTATTTCGTGAATGGCTATGTGTTTCATACCAAAGCTTACGGGGGCTCTAAATTGACGTGGAATAGCGGTGTGAAGCTTATAGGGAATGATTATTATGGCGTCTGAAAGAAGTAGTCGAGGTGGAGTATTTCGGTAGAAACGGTGTTGTCTTGTTCAATTGTGATTGGCGGGATCTTTGTGCGAGGTGTTAAGAAGCACCCCATATTTGACCTCGTCGATGTAAAGGACTCGTCCGGACATAATGGCGACGACGTCTTCATCTTAGCATCTCAAGCACAACGGTATACATGACTCCCTACCCTCGTCCGCGACCCGACGGATTGTGGGCTGTTTGGATGACCAAGGCTAGGAGCATGATTGACAACCTACCCTCGTCGACAACTACTGAGTCGTCATTAGAAACACCCTATCAAGAGGATGAAATGCCGGTGCCACCTAACGTTTCATCGGCTAATCATCCATTAGATGATGTCACTCATATTCCTCGAAAATGTTGATGAACCCGATGAGGATATCTTACCGGTGAATTTGCCAACTCCCCGCCTCGTTCGGGTCATCTCGCGCACATTGATATTGATGAATCGGAGGAAGAGGAAGAGGAAGAGGAAGAGGAAGAGGAAGAGGAAGAGGAACCGAGTTTGATTCATCGAGTCCGAAGACGAAGATGAAGAACTCGAGTTTTGTAGTAATTCGAGTCCGAGTGATGATGATGGGGACGAAGATTAATAATAGTTTAAAGTTTAAAATTGTATTGTGAATGCTTTAGATTATTAGAACTTTAAAGTTTTATATGTATTGTGAATGCTTTAGATTATTAGAACTTTAAAGTTTCATATGTATTGTGAATGCTTTAGATTATTTTTAATATCCGTCGTTTTATATATATTGTGAATGCTTTAGATTATTAGAACTTTAAAGTTTTATATGTATTGTGAATGCTTTATATTATTAATAGTTTAAAGTTTTATATGTATTGTGAATGCTTTAGATTATTAGAACTTTAAAGTTTTAGATGTATTGTGAATATATTGTTTCCTATTGTTAAAGTTGTATATTTTAATATTTTCTTGTAATACTGAGATGAGTTCTAGTAGAAAGGGCAAGGGTAAGAGGACCAAGCCCATTTACACTTTGATTCTTGGGGACGCAACCGTCCCGATCCGGTAGCGATGGTGTTGACCCCTCACACGGTAGTACTAGCTCCACCTGCGGGGCCGGTACTCGGACTACCGTCGATTACGAGGGAGGATATATGTGCGGATCTCATCACTTTATGACCCGGTAAGTAACTCTTCATTAATTTGATATAAGTTGGTTCCTTTTTGCTTTATATATAATTCATTATTTAAGTTAAAATGTTATTGTATAAATATACTTGGCGAGGTTTGTAGGTGGATACCCCACCACTGGCACTAAGATCGGGCAATGCGGCGGTCTCGGAAAATGACCGAGTTTTGGCCCAAGCGGAAAAAATTGCCACGAGAGGCGAGAAGGAGGATGCGTGGGATGAGTTTAAGGTAATGTGTTAATGGTTTTTATTTAAAACTTAAATGTTAGTTTGTTATTAAAATGTTATAATTAATAATGATTATACTCTTTTAGTTTTGTAATGTTATCATTATATGTTGTAGGCTAAATATTATTGGGATCCAGACATCAGCGAGGAGACGGCTAGATTTGTTTTCTTTGAAGCGAGGCTCACAAGCTGTTTTAAGGATTTTATTTGTAACATATTTATCTATCCTTAATTAGTTTAATTAACAATGATTATACTCTTTTAATTTTATAATGTCATCATTATATGTTTACAAGATATTCATATTTTTTATAGGTACCACGAAGAAAAATTATTATCTTGCTCGGCTCGCGGCGGGACAACAGCCCTTGTGTCCTACTTTTATGACCGATGAGGTGTTTGGTCAATTTTGCGAATATTGGGGGTCGCCTGCGGCGAAGGCTGTATCCGAACAGGCCAAGGCCAATAGAGCAGGCTCCTCGGGGTCGGCGGCGTTGCATGCGGGGACGCTCACGGTCGCCGAGCATCACGACCGCATGGTATGTATGTTAATTTAAATGTAGTAGTGTATGGATGCTTTTAAATAGGTTTATGTACGTATGTTAGCTGGGAGCCAAAGTTGATGCTATGAAATCCATAGTTTTAGTGTAAATGTAGTGTATGCATGCTTTTAAATCAGTTTAAATGTTGCATTTATATATACAATTTCAAAGTAATAATCTCGCTTATTTTATTTATAGGAAAGGGAGTATGGTCCGAATATCACTTTTGTGGATGTTTACGCTAGCACCCATATTCGGAATTCTACAGCGCCCGATCAACCTCCGCAATGGGTTGACGATCGATCTGCTACTGCCTTTGTAAGTAAACTACCATTAAATGACTTGATTTTGAATATGTAAATTTATTTATGTACCTTACATTGTGTATATGATTATAATTGTTTGTTTTATTTTTCAGGCTGCATATCAAGCCGCCGTTGTTCCCGAAGGAACGCCTCCGCGAGCCCGTCCCCTTCGTGCACGATGTTTGGCGGGAGGTCACCTCTCGGGGACATCGAGGAGAGGAGCCGAGTGTTAGGGATGGGGATTACGGGCGGCAATGCCCGTCGGACGTCGATCGGCCGTCGGCGAAATGTAGCCCAGCCCACGTTTCATGATCCGAGGGTCGACACTCTGGAGGCTGCGTTGGAGGAGGAGAAACGCGAGCGGGCAAAGCTTGCGGATGCTTTGGCGGTTCGAGGCGCGGATGCGGGGAGGAGAACGATCGACGTCATGCGAGATTCGAGAGACGGCATGCGAGACTCAAAGACAATTGGCGCTGTTGATGGCTCATCTCGGCCGAGGACTCCCGGGGTAATTTCCCGCCTCCCCGGGTTGATTGCGGACATTTTTAGACATTTTTAGACATTTTGTATTAATTTATACTTGTTTGTAAACATTTGAGACATTTGATACCGCGGGAGCCCTCCCGCCTCTCCCCCGCTCCACCCCTCTCCCCCTCCCCTCTCCCCCTCTCCCCTCTCCCCCTCCCCCTCTCCCCCTCCTCCCCTCCCCCTCTCCCCCTCTCCCCCTCCCCCTCCCGAATTGGTACGGTGGTATTTAGTTTTTATTTGGTACGGCGATATTTGAATTTTAGTTTTTATAGTTTTAGTTTTATAAATTGAAATGTTATATCGGTACAAAAATTTTGGTTTATTGATATTTTAAATTATTTTTTTAAATTTATTTCGAGAATCGGCGACGGAATTTTCCGTCATTTGAAATTAATCTTTGAAATTAAAATTAATTAAATAAATTAATTTCGGCGACGGAATTTCCGCCGCTATAATCATTTAATTTTTATTTAATTTTTAATTTCGGCGGCGGAAATTTCCGTCATTTGTAATAAAATTTAAATTAAAATTAAATAATTTCGGCGACGGTAAATTCATTTGAAATAATTTAATTTTAATTTAAATTTTATTACGGCGACGGAAATTTCACTTGTGAAATTAATTTAATTAAATTAATTTTTATTACGACGATGGAAATTTCCGCATTGAAATGAAAATTTAATTAAATTAAATTAATATAGCGACGGAATTTTAAGTCATTGAAACCATTAATTCATAGGCGGAATTAATTTCCGTCGGTAAAAGAAAAAAATAGCGGCGGAAATTGACCCGTCGAACCTTGCGACGAGTGTAGCGGCGGACCACCGACGGAATTTTTCCGTCGGTGATTTATTTTAGCGACGGAAATATAATTTTAGCGGCGGAAATTTCCGTCGCTAAATGACCTTTTTCTGGTAGTGTTGTTAGAACGAAGTCGACTAAAAGTCGGACTTGTTAAATAAACAAAGCTGATTAAGAATCGAGCTTGTTAAAGTTAAGATGACTGCGAGTCAAGCTTTGTTGGGGTTAGTGTCACACAATGTTTGATCGAATAAACTGCACTTTATTGAAGTAGGGAAACGTTTACATCAATGGAAAGCTAGCACTATGACAAATTTCGATCTTGGGAATTGCCTTAACCTTGAACTGAGGAAAAGACTTGAACCTTCAGAAGTAGTACTTGATGAGGTGAGTAGAGTGCCATGGATGCTTCAACTCTTCGCCATCTGGGTGAGCTATCATGTAAGTTCCTTCCTTGACGACTCGAGTGACGATGTAAGGACCTTCCCAGTTGGGAGATAGTTTATTCTGTTGAGTTCTCCTTCCTGTTGCTTCGATCTTTCTCAACACATGATCTCCTACTTGGAATGATCTTGGCTTGACCCTCTTGTCGTGGTAACTTTTAGTTCGCTGTTTGTAGTTGACCATTCGAAGGTAGGCTGTATCTCGCTTCTCGTCGACTAGATCCAAGTCGATCAATCTGTTGATGTCATTCTGCTCTTGATCAAAGAATGTCACTCTGGCAGTTGGAAATCTTAACTCAGCTGGAGCCATGGCTTCTAACCCATATGTTAGAGCGAATGGGGTTTCCCCTGTAGGCCCCCGAGTGGTTGTGCGAAGCGCCCCGAGAGCGGGGAGTTCGTCCCGACCGGTTGTTGCGTCGACCTACGAGACCTGTCTTGAGGGTAGATAGAACAAGTTTATTCGCTGCTTCAGCTTGCCCGTTTCCTTGAGGATAGGCGACAGAAGATTGCCAATGTTTGATCCCTACCCGATTCATCTACGCCTTGAAGGCTGGAGAAGCTATGAGCCGTTGTCAGACACTATTGCTCGAGGAAAACCAAATCGACACCAAATGAAATCATGAATGAAGTTGATGGCATTTTCCTCTGTGATGCGAGCTAATGGCTTGGCCTCAACCCACTTGGTGAAATAGTCGATGGCGACGATCACATACTTGCAATTTCCTCGGGCGGGAGGGAAGGGTCCAATCAAGTCGACACCCCACATATCAAATGGCCAAGCTGCGATCACAGGAGTCTGCTCCGTTGTAGGCATATGAGGAAGGTTGGCAAACCTTTGACATTGATCACATTGCTGAACAAAGTTGTGAGTGTCAGCTCTCATGTGCGGCCAGTAGTATCCCAAGGTAATCAACTTGTCGGCTAGAGTCCTGGCCCCCGGGTGTCCACCACAAATCCCACTGTGTACTTCATGTATCAATAGGGCGACCTCTTGAGGGTGGATGCACTTTAGCAATGGTCGAGTGTAGGATCTTCTGAACAGATCGCTTCCTTGAATGACATACCTCGGAGCTTTCTTTTTGATAGCTCGAGCTTTCTTCTCGTCATCAGGCAGCTCGCCACTTTCTAGGTACGCCTTCATTTCTTCGATACAACACTTCTCATAAACCCAATTTCTTGAAGCGTCCTCTACACATTGAATTTTTATCCTCTCATAAAATTTGGATTTTCGAGGAAAGAGATGGGCTCTTCATGTGGCTCATACGAAGTGGCTAATTTCGAGAGGAGGTCGGCTAGCTCGTTGTCTTCCCGTCCGATCCTCTGAATCTCCCAAATTCCAAATCCTTTATCGGCTCCTTCACCAGGTCGCGGTATTTGATCGAGTGGAATTAAGTACCTCGTACTCGCCTCTAACACAGTTGACTACCGGTTGGGAGTCACAATAAGCCATGATTTTAGTCGCTCCAAAGCACTTGGCATACTCTATGGCTGCTACCGGGGCTTCATACTCCGCTTTGATTGTTGGATGCATCGAATTTGAACCTTAGTGACTCCTCGTACCACGGTCCCAGGCTACGGCTCGATCAAGACAATCCGGCTCCACTAACATTTTTGGTTCTTTGATCCATCCGAGTAGACTTTCCAACAATCGTCGGGTAGAGTGATGGCGGGTGCAGGACTCTGGTTCTTTCCCTTTGGTTTTCTCCTTTTCGGCTCATTTGCTCATTTGTCCTCCTGGGTGAACGTAAGCTCGACCAAAAAATCTGCTAGAGCTTGAGCCTTCAACGCTTTTCTAGGTCGATACTCGATGTCAAATTCCGTAAGGGCAATTGACCAATTGAGCAAGCGACCTGAACTCTCCGGCTTGTGCAATATTTTTCTCAAGGGAGCATTTGTAAGAACCACTATAGGGTGAGCCAGGAAATAAGCTCGCAGCTTCCTTGAAGCTACGACTATAGCATATGCGACCTTTTCAGCATTGTAGTACCTGCTCTCCACATCGATAAGGCTTTCTTTGATGTAGTATACTGGCTTTTGAAGCCCTTCCTCTTCTCTGACCAAGACTGCTGCAACTGACTTGTCTCCTACAGACAGATACACGAACAAAGTTTCACCAGTGGTCGGGCTACTTAGGAGAGGTGGAGTAGCGAGATAATCCTTCAGCTGTTGGAACGACGAATGACATTCGGTCATCCATTCAAAGTTTTTTGTCCCCCTCAAAGCTTTGAAGAAGGGGAGAGACCTCTCTGCCGACTTAGATATGAAGCGACCAAGAGCTGCTACTCTTCCATTAAGTCGTTGCATTTCTTTGATACTGGTGGGAGCCTTCATGTCGACTAAAGCCTTGATTTTTTCCGGATTAGCTTCTATGCCCCGTTGGGACACCATAAACCCCAGGAACTTGCCAGCTGCTACTCCAAAGACACACTTGCTGGGATTGAGTTTCATGTCGTTTGCTCGCAGATTGGCGAATGTTTCTTTTAGGTCGACTACGTGACGTCCGGCCTTAGTTTTGATGACCATATCGTCGACGTAAGCCTCCATATTTCGGCCAATTTGTGAGGCAAAGACCTTGTTCACCATTCTTTGATAAGTCGCACCTGCATTCTTCAATCCAAATGGCATCATGTTGTAGCAGTAGATGCCTCCAGCCGCTTGAAATGCCGTCTTGACTATGTCGTCCTCATGCATCTTAATCTGGTGGTACCCTGAGTAAGCATCGAGAAGCGAGGTGGAGTGACCGGCAATGGAATCAACTAGTTTGTCGATTCTAGGAAGGGGATTGCTGTCCTTCGGGCAAGCAAGATTTAGAGTGGTGAAGTCGACACACATCCGCCGTTTGCCATTTGATTTCTTCACCATGACCACGTTGTGCCAACCACGTTGTATGAGTGGCCTCCTTGATTATCCACTGCACTCAAAAGTTTTTGTACCTCGGTTTTATGGCCTCCTCCTTATCGCGAGCAAAACTTCTCAATTTTTGGGGTCTAGGCTTTATGGTCGGGTTGACTTCAAGTACGTGAACGGCGACCTCCTCCTTGATTCCCTTCATGTCTTCTACTCTCCATGCAAAGACATCATTGCTCCCCTTGAGTAGCTCGATGATTTCCACCTTTCTTCGGTGACAATTGTTTCCCAATCTGAATTTTTTGGTCGGGGTAGGAAGGGTTGGTGACTACCGATTCTAGCTCGTCCACAGCCTCTAGCTCTGGACCATCTCGGAATTGCGAGTCTCAATGATGATCTCCTAACTCTTTGTCTCTCCTCGGCCCCCGGGTGTGGAGCTTCCTCGGCTATCATATCATCCGGCTTATTTGCAACCTCGGCGGTGGTGGTGGTGGCCCCAGAGTTATTGTCGATCTGGAGGCATAGGTTGCCTATGAGGACTTGGTCGACCATAACTACATCTGAATCGACCATTTGTGGTTTCAGAGTGACGTGTCGACTCAAACATGACCTCGTCATTTGAGCGATAGGTCGACTCATCCACATTGGTGATCGTTGACAGTCGGGTAGTTTTGGTGACTGACTGGGACAGCTTTAAGTAACCATCTGCAGTCTCAATCTCTAGCTCCCTCTTTTTTCTTTCTCGGAGAACATGATCCAGGTAGGCTCGAGCTGTGCTCTGTACACATCCTACTCCAGCAGGTGTAGGGAACTTGACTCGGTGAGGGATTGATGCCACCATTCAGCGCGACGACCGGGAATACCAAGTATAGCGGCATAGTCACTGTTCACATCTATCACAATAAATTGTACCTTCGATACTACCACAGTGGGTGCTGGCCTAGGTCGACGTCGAGTTCAATCTGTCCTTTGGCATCAACTCGATGGTTGGTGAAACCCTCCAACCTGCCATCATATCTTTCAAGCTGCTCGTCATTAAGACCCATCTCTTGGAAAGTCTTGTAGAACAAAATATCCTTGCAGGCCCCCGTGTCGACTAAGAGTCTGCTCGTCGTACATCCGTCTATGAGACGTGGGATGATGAGAACTTGCTCCCTAGCCGCCATATTGGTTGCCAACTCATGGGGGTAGAAGCTGATCACATCATCTTTGACATCTCTCCTTGGAGGCACATGTGGGGCCTTGTTGAGCTGAAAAATTTTATGTTTGATGGCTGTGTTGCTGACTTGCTCTGTGATGACTCCCAAGTTCAATCTAGGTTGCCTTGGTACCTGCTGTCCACCTGCTGGTTGCTCGCCCCCACCAGCTTGAGGCCTTTTAACATATGCATCGAGCCTTCCCTGGTCGACCATTCTCTGGATGATACGCTTCAATCCCAAGCAATCCTCTGTGAGATGACCTGTGTCTTTGTGGTAATCGCAGTACTTGCTATTGTCTCTCCTGAACTTGTTGCACAGGTTCATGGGGGCGGTGGTGCCGGCTCGACCGCATTCATGATTTCGGTTCGACTCACCGTTAGGGAGTGAAAGCCTCGGGCACCTTCTGCATTGCCACTGGTCTTGTTCTTTCCATTTTTATTGTTTCCTCCATTTTTGTTGGAGTCTTTCTTGTCATCGGCGACCTCAACCTTGGGACCTTTCCCATTCTTCTTTTCTTTTCTCTCCTCGGCTAGTGCCACGTTATAAACCTTCTCGAACAACTCCTGTCGAGTAGTCACTGTACGCACCGTCAGTTCGTAATCCATGTCTGCCGAGGAAATACCATTCGAAGCAATTGATCACCTCCCTGTAGGTGAGATCTTCCTCGATCTTATCCACCATCTCCTTGAACTTGGTGAAGTAGCTCATTGAGCTTTCATTTTTAGCTTGCACCAAGTTACTTAGATCGTGCTTGTCACCTTTCGAGCTCCGGCGGTTGAGAAGCGATCTAGGAACCTTGTCCTGAAACACGTCCGAGGTGGAGATGCTACCATTGCCAAACCATTGAACCGAGGTTAGGGCTGCCCCAGTGAGTGTGCTTATGAGAGCTTTACACATATTGTCGTCCTCATTGGCGACAAAGCACATTGTGGCTTCCAGATGTGCTATATGACTTTTTGCATTGGTTGACCCTGAATACTTCTCTAGAAGGGGCAACCTAAATCCAGCAGGAGGTCGACTGTCTCTCAATTCCTTGGACAAAGGTTGAAGAGCAAAGTCGATTCGTTCAACCTTTCCAGTGTCCTTTTTCTTCTCCTCCTCCCATTGTTCAAACCTCTTCTTCATCAACAGCCATTCCCTAGCGTCGGGTCTGTCATCTCTGCAGGGGAACGGCATTCGACCTTTGACCTTCGCTCCTGGGGGGAGTTACCTGCCTACTCCTCCTGTCTCGGTGAGAATAAGCCCTTTCTGATCGAACTGGAGACCTATGCCTGTCATTCCTTTGGGGCGACCTGCGCCTCTCATCCCTGGATGGCGACCTGCGCCTATTATCTCCAAGTGGCGACCTGCGCCTTTCTTCTCTTATGGGCGACCTGCGCCCATTCCTGTCCCTATGAGATTGAGATCTTTGTGTCCTGGCTGGTGAACCACGTCGGCTTCTATTGGCCTCTAAGTGGGTCCTCAAATCCGATTGAGCCTCCTGCTCCCTATTCCTGGTGAGGCTAGCCCTTAAGTCATTACTCGGCACATGAATAAGGGTTGGAGGTCGTTGAACTATCCTGTCTTCGCCGTTCTGTCCCACACCCTCATTAGGCCTAGGACTCCTGGCTGCTTGCTGTTGGAGACTTGAGAGGGAGCCACCCTCTACGATCTTATATCCGCCTTCTCGGCCTCCTCATAGCCGGTAACTCGGCGAGAATGCGGGCTCGCTCCAATAGCATTTCCTTTCTACTCGATGGGTTGGATGAGGGACTCCGCCTTTTATTTCCAACATTCACATGAGCAGTTGGACGCTTAGGGGGAGGTGGAGCTCCTTGTCCCTCCATGTGTCTTTTCCCTCTTCTTGTATCTGGAAATCCCTTGCCATCAACAACACTGGTAGAGCGTGTTGCTCTACCATGAGGGCGATTTGGTGGGGGAGGAGGTAGATTCGTGATTTCAGCATTTGCATTGGTATCTGCGTTGGTGTTGGCATTCACCTCATTGAGTTCATCAGAAGCCTCTGTCACATGCCCGTGCAGGGTTACCATTGTTGTAGGTTGATGAAATTTTCGAGGTCGAAGCTAAAGCACGATTCTAAGCAAATGGAACCAAGCTGATGCTTTGCGGGAATTATGCTTATCGGTAATCCTCCACGTGGCGGGACTAATCACCTGGCTCCCGACACAAAACAAGAACCCACGACTAGCCGGATGTGTCTCCGGCTTAGACCCTCGGGCGTGAGAGTAAGATTACGGTTGAATATAGCTCAAAATGTATTGAATAATGAATTCAGATAACAAAATGGCAGTTACCTTTGCCTCGTTGGTAGTGATGAAGTATTTATAGGTAATGACGTTGTATATTTGGTGGTGCTGCATGAGCTCCGAGATTCTAGCGGCAGTTATCAGTAATGTGAAGGTGCCTATAACGGTCCCTGATTTATAGGGATGCGGTTATGGAAAGGTTTGACTCACGTGCGTCCACATCTGTTAGGTCGACACTTGAGGATTAGGTCGAGGTCGCCATTTGAGGAATGGTCGACCTGACTGGCGGGTAGAGCATGGTTCGTACCCGAAGTATAGTATGGATCATAGGTTCGGATTAAGCTGGGTCGGGACCTTGTAGGTCGGACAATGAGCTTAGATCGACAGATGCGGTTACTGGGCCTTGGGCCTTATGGTAATTGGGCTAGCCTCGTTAAGAATGTGAATGCCAAGGTTGTCTGTGTTTGGGCTTTACTTGCTTGGCCCAGCTCGACACTTTAGGTATGTTCAAGAACCAAACTGAGATATACTAAAAAGGAAAATAAGTATTGTTTTTGCTCATTTGTTTCTCTCTATTGTGATACAGTAAAACTTCTATAAATTAATACTTTATAAATTAATAACCTCTCTAAAATAATAAAATCTTAGGTCCGACTTGGGCCTTTGTAAAAAATCATCAAATTCGATAAGATAATATAATAATAATTTTTTGAAAAATCCCTTTATAGATATTAGGTCCCAATTAAACTCTAAATTAATAATTCATAAAAATTACAATATAAATATTATGGTAATTGATGCCATTCATTTTGTGATCAAACCAGCGAACATATTCATCAAATAGTACACTAGTCATCCATGCCCCTTGTTGGCACGATAATGACAATTGATGTTGTTCATGTTGATATTTTTGATTGTTGGCACGATAATGACAATTGATGCTGTTCATGTTGATATTTTTGAAGCAACGTGGCTTTGCATATTTTCCAATAATCCATAAATGCACAATAATTAATTGTATACAATGAATTGATATCATACATGAATATATTTAATTAGTTATAAAATAATTGGTTGATGCATGAATATAATCAATGAATTATATATAAATTTATTTATTTTTAATATATATACACTAAATTTGCTGAATTTAAAAATTCTCTCTTTTAATTAATAAAATATTAATTTATCGATATATTAATATCTCTCTAAATTAATAAAATTTTATGATCCCAAGGTTATTAATTTATAGAGGTTTTACTGTATATGTTCGTTCTATTCATCTAGAAATCTGTTGCGCACAATAGAGATCTGTAATCATGGATTCGCATATCAATAATATATGTTCTCCATTTACCCCTGGACGTAACTAACGAAAGTTGGTGAACACATCAAGTGTATTGAGTCGGTCCACATGAACTGCAAAAATAGTACAGTAGTATTCATAGCTAGAATAATTTTGCAAGCACTAACAATGCTACCAAACTCATTGTTATAGGACACGGGAGAGGGAAGCGCCCGTTGAAACCACCTTCTCTAAACCCAAGTCCTTAATCGACTTGTTCGTGCCGCTAACACCATTGTAGCCGAAACACAGAAATAAAACCACCAGCCATTAAGATTGTTCAACCGCACATCTCAAACAACCCAAGAGTTAGAAAGTCAATGCACAGGTTTCTACCTATTCTGGAAGAGGAATGATAATACAACAGATGACATTTACATTAACATGGGTGATAGAAGCACACCCTCTCAGTATACATACAGACTACTACACCAAATCAAAGAAAAAACTACCAGCCATCACCCAAACCATCATATCCATTCTGGATTTTCTTTTTTCTTTTTTCTTTTTTTCTTTCTTTTTCATTGTCCCCCCCAACCCTCCTTTCTACTCTACAGTTATTTCTAATATAGTAGTAAGTCTAGGCTTTTTATATCTCCTAAGAAGCAACGAAGAACACACGACACTTACAGAGGAGAGAGCCATGCATGCACCAGCTGCCCATGGAGGTAATTTGATCTTTAACAAAGGAAACAAAGCACCTGCAGCAATGGGTATTGCAATCACGTTGTAGGCCATGGCAAAAATGTAATTTAGTCGGATACGAGAAAACGTCTTTCTTGAGAGATCAATGGCTGTTATCACGTCTTCCAAGTTATTCCTCATCAGAACATAGTCAGCAGCTTCTATGGCAATATCCGTGCCTGCCCCGATTGCCATTCCGACATCTGCTGCTGCTAAGGCAGGAGAGTCGTTGATACCATCACCCACCATAGCAACAGTGCTACCGTCTTTCTGAAATGAACGGATGACATCAGCTTTCCCAGCTGGCATTACTTCTGCCCTTATATCTTCAATGCCCACCTGCATGGCAACATAATTATTTATTTACTTTCTTGAAATCAAAGATGAAATAAAGTGATTCATTAAGGTTTTCGATTACGGATACTGAAATTTCATAAGAGTGAAAGCGAGAGGCGGGAAAAGAAAAACTCCCTTCGTCGCTAAATGAATGTCCAATTCGCAAAAGCTCCCTAAATGAGAGTCTGTTTTTAGGGAAGTTATTAAATTCATCTTAAAGAAAGATCATGTTCCAATGTACACTTGCAATACTGTGAGAGTTTGTTTGGTATAAATGCCACATAACATTGATTAATACTAAAACAAATAATTATTTTATCCGAGACTAAATCATCCCCGATACGGTTATCCGGTGTTTGGTAGATCACGGATATCACTAATGTATCTAGCTAACGTGAAATTTTGGAATGAAAATGTCATCTCTTTTCTTTGATATCCGGATTATTTAATCTCTAATGAGGAAATACTGCCAGACATTAGATTAGGATAAATTGATGTTATCAGTCTATTTATATGACTACCAAACGAGCCCCAAGTCCATAAGGTGGATAGTACGGGTACTTAAGAATATTTGCTACTAAAATTGCTCAACAGTCAACATTTTAAAAATGTCTCTACAAGTAAAAGAAATGGACACCCATTTAGGGACAGAGGGAGCAAAAAGATATGGTCATACTCAAAATCCTGTAATCTTGTGTTTTCTATTTAGAATCCTTTACGTGGCATGAAAGACTAGATAGATAATAACAAACCTCCTTGGCAACAGCTCGAGCAGTCCTCCAGTTATCCCCAGTAACCATGATAGGTACAACACCCATTTTCTTGAGGCCTTCCACAACTACTGCTGCTTCTCTCTTTAGTGGATCCGCCACCCCCACCACACCAATTAGTTGAGACTCATATGCCACCAGTATTCCAGTCTTTGCATTTTCTTCAAGACTGACCACAAAATTTTCAACATCGGATGGAATCATGATCCCTTTCTCCACCAGCAAGCTTCTGTTACCAACCTGTTAGGAGTACAATATTTTGATCAATGTTTTTTCGTTTAGATTAGAGTGCCATTTAATTAACATAGATGAGATGGTTAAATACTCACCAAGATCTCCTTCCCGTTGATAAAGCACTGCACACCTCTTCCGGGAAGTGCACAAAAATCTGATGCATCAAGCAGCCACCCAGATAATATCTGCTCCTCTCTTGGGCGTTGAACATCCTTTGATACCGAAGGGTCCTCAAAGAAATGGAAATGGCGAGCATGTTCCACTATGGCTTTCGCCAAAGGATGTTCACTGCTCGCCTAAGACAAAGGAGAATAGAGAGATTATGTAATGTTAAAAAACAAGAATTGCAAAAATAAATAAATAAATTTTCTGACGCATTTAAGGATGATGCTGTACTTGCTGAATCCAAATCCTCTACCTCCTTTATGTACATCCTAATAGTCCTCCTCTTTTCTATTGGTCCAACTCACCAATCACTATTCACACTTTCCCACCTTTACCTTCATCTCTCAATCCTATATAGTATATCCAACCCAAAATCTGAAACACTCACTGACTGGCATCCATCGGACCATCGTCATCGGATTTCTTTCTCCTCTCATTGGAATCACCATGGAAGCTGCTTCTGTGACCTTGACCTAATTTTTGTATATTTATGACCTTGACCTAAAAAAATTATATTTACAATTCTGCATAGATTTGTCTATCAACCTTAAATCCATCTGAATAAATACTTGTGAGACCTGTTTTTTTTTTTTTTTCAGATTGTGTAGGTTTATGAATCCCCAATATTGGGTTTGAAAAGGGGAGATTTAAAAAAAATAAAAAAACATACTAATCTTTGTGCGGTAGATTTTCTTGAGAGTCAATTGGCTCATCAATTCAAATCCATAGTTCTTTATTTTCTCCATAAGATGAATTATGTGAGTGTTTGTTTTGGTCGGGGAAAGAAATATGTCCAGAGAGAGAGAAATGGAGGTTTTAGACAGAGAGAAGTAATGATCGAAGAGATGAAGGTTTGAGTTGGTAATGATCGAACTGCAAATTGAAAAGGGAGAGAAGAGTGGGGCTAGAAGTGTAAATATTAAATAGTGAGTTGGACCAATAGAAAAGAGGAGGCAGATTAGGATGTACACAAAGGAGGTAGAGGATTTGGGTTCTTATTTGCTTGTACTTTTTTGAAACTGCAGTATAATTATTGTTTTTTTTTTTTTTTTTTAAGGAATTGGACTATTTTTTCTCTTTTATTTCTGTTTTTTAGTTGTAGGATTACACTGCTATTATCCTTCATGCACTGGAGAAAGAGGGCAGAGTGTTTTTCCCCGTAACAGTAGACCAGGAAATGCACTTGGGGGTATCTGGAGAGAGCATATTGCCTCAAGCATGGAATAAATTAAAAACCATACGAAATGGTAACTGAAACAGAACAAGGAAGTGGAAATTACCTCAGCTGAAGCTACTAAAGTAAGGAACTCCCCACGATCCATTTCTGTGAAAACTTTTATTGTCGTAACAGTGGCTTTTCCCTGGGTTAAGGTCCCCGTTTTATCAAATATCACATACTTAACCATCTGAGCCCTCTCCAATGCATCTCCTCCTTTAATTAGAACGCCATTATTGGCTCCAACCCCTGTTGCAACCATTACGGCTGTTGGGGTGGCCAAGCCAAGTGCACATGGGCATGCAATCACGACTACTGATATTGAAAACATGAGGGCAAAAACAAAGTGGTTGCCATTTTCAGGTAACCAGTCTTCTGGATATGCTTTAAGAGCTCCACCAATATACCTAAGATTAATAAAACAAAAAAGGATATTCAACCCATAACTTCAGTTTTATCAAGTAAAACTACGTCATAACAAACATACCAGCCCAGTAACGTGATTAACGACAAAATAACAACTGTTGGCACAAAAATGCTTGCAACCTGCAAATGCAACATACTGAGAGTAAGGAAAACACCTATACAACCCATAAGTGTATATGCCACAAAAACAAAATCCATCTATGGGCGCGGTAAATAACTTCAGATCATAAATTAGCTAGTGATACTTAACATCTCTTTGGGTTAATAACGCAAGCGTCCATCTTATATAATACAAAAAACTTTATCTCTCTTTTCATGGGCAAGACGTGTATTCTATCATTGGCAGAGAATATAGAGATTACGATACATATTATGGATTATCAAAAGCAAAGATTATGGATTTCAAATGTATAGGATTATGGGGAAAGAAATGAGAATGATTCTTTACCATATTTAGTGTATTAATTGTATAGAAATATATACTCGTAACGTATTCAACATATATATATATATACACTCTTAGTTAGGAATTAGCTGAATATCAACAGTGTGTATTTCTTTACCAAAAATAGGTTGTACAACAATTACTATGTGATGGAAGAGATCCTCAAGAAGAGAGATCTTCAATCAAAAACTTATCAAATTCTTCAAGAAAGAACACCAATTATTTTGAAATGTTCCATTTTTTACATTAAGCATGTTGATGAATTCTGATCTGTAGGAGGCTGCTTGAGCAAGATGGGAGCCAACCTCCAGATAAGAACTGGGATCTTAACTGATGGACCTAGGGGACCCCTCTAGCAGACACTTTCCTTCCACCACTTGATGACTTTGTTTTCTCAGGCCTGTTTCTCTGAAGTTGGTTGGTCAAAAAGCTTTACCAACACTGCATATATTACTTCGGTTCCACCTTTTATTCTTCTATGTGATACAATGATTAAGTATAAATTGTTACCATTTTTTCAAACAGTTTATTTCAGGATTGATCGGAAATAATTCAATCACTATGTTCTAGAGGAGGAGGCCTGCATGGCTGTTCCATTCATATTAAGTAATTTAACAATAACACATTCTACCAACAATTGAAGAAAATTATTGGCGATTCCTAGCAACTTTAATTAAGTGCACAAGCATAATCACCTGCTAAGTAATGAGTCAGTGCTTCTTTGTATTATTTTATCTGATACTAGTCTTCTATTGATGCAGATTGGATTCTTAACTTCTCGTAAGAAATACCTACTCTAACAGGTTCAGATTGAAATCGCAGCAAAAGTGAAGATTAAAATCTAAAGGGAGATTAAATGGTGTTAACGGCTGAAATTTTAATAAAACAAAAAATGAGACACCTTTTACTCATATCTCTCAGATTAATGAATTTTAAAAATGATCATTGATGTACTTGAGTTCTTGCAAACTAAAGAAAATAAATACTCCATCCCTAAGGGAATGTCCATTTTTAACTTTGAGTGACATTTGAAAATTTTGGTTTTTAAGCATTTTAGTAGCTAAAGTACATAAACATCCTTAATGATCTCACCATTTGACACCATAAATGTAAGTGTGAAAGAACATAATGTTTGATGAGGGAGGGTTTAAAACTTCTCCAAAAGATGAAAATTCATTTTGGGGCTTTTTGTAAAAAAAAAGATGGACATTCATTTAGGGACAAGTTTTTTTAAAAAAAAAAAAATGGACATTCATCAAGGGACACAGGGTTTCTTTTGAAATGGACATAAATTTAGGGACAAATGGAGCAGAGATGTATCAATAAACTGCTAATTACCATTGATCCATTGTACATACTAACATAACGCTCATACTACGTACTATAACAACTGAAAATGCAAGAAAATTGTCAAAAACAAGCTTTACATTTTTATTTTCCATAGTGGTAAGCTTACAATATATTGCTTTCTGTAACATGCGAAAGCAGAATTACAAGCTGTAACTGCGCCACAGAGAGGACACTAAATGCACGTTTGAAAGTTCTACCTTTTTGGGTTTCGCATGCGAACAGTATCACTATAGGTTGATTAACTTTGCATGGAGCAATAGTTCAGTCAATTGTTCATGTATCATTCAGTTTTCACCATATCTCGCATAATCAATCTTAAACTAATGCTTGAGATATTAAAAAAGAAACACAACCACCAATATACCAAATTAAATCCAAATCTGACATGCTAAAACATCAGAAGTATTACTATCGTCATGCTGAAATGGAGACTAACAGCATATAAATTGCACACAACTGAATAAAATGCAGAGTTATCTTGGTAAGAAGTGGACCTGTAGTTTATGTATCTAAAATGTGAAGTACTTAACTAACACCATATAAACAGGGTATGTCCATGCTTAAAAAGAAGAAATTAAAGAAATCTCTGCTGAGCTAGGTGAGAAAAAATCTTTTGTACCACTTTTGTATACAACATGGTCTACCACAAGTGATCCAACAATTATAAATTATTAGGGCTGACATCATAATGATGTCATATGGTACAAGAGATTTCGTCTCTAGTTACTCAATAAGCAGCTGTTCAGATATTTTTAATCAAGCAGTGACAACTATAAGAACTGAAACCAAGAACCTAACCACCGTCTGAAAAGAAACTAAAATATACTCCCTCCGTCCCAGACCAAGGGTTCATCTTTCCCTTTTGGGACGTCCCAGACCAAGAGTTCATTTCCAAAAAAGGCAAGTTTTTGAATATATTAATACCCTTATCATCTTCATATATTTACAAAAAAACCATTCATTATATCCTTATACATTCTCTTTCCTATTTCCTACCACACATTTAAATATTATTCCTCCCACTCATTCTCTCTCCTATTAAATATTTTTAACTTTTACATTCTCTCTCCTATTCCCTACCACACATTTAACTTTTACATTATCTCTCATATTTCCTACCACACATTTAATTATTATTCCCTATCTCACATTTAACTTTTATTCATTTTTTAAAAAAAATCTTAAGAAGCGTGAAATCCCCCCATATACCCTTGGTCTGGGACGGAGGGAGTATTATATAGCGAACCTAATAAGTTTGAACTGTAATAAATGCTTACATAATCAGCGAACTTCTGAATTGGAGCTTTTGACATTTGTGCCGTCTCTACCAATGAAATAATCTGACTCAAAACTGTGTCAGAACCTACTTTGGTAGCTTGAACATGGAGGGAACCATGTAAATTTATTGTACCTCCAATCACAGACGAATTAACCTCCTTCAAAACAGGAGCAGCTTCACCAGTAACCATACTCTCATTAACATAACTTGAACCCCAAACAACAGAACCATCGACAGGAACCTTTGCACCAGGAAGAACTTTCAATACATCACCAGGTTGGATCAGCAATGCATCAATTTCCCTTTCTCCTGTAATTTTTCCGCCTGGGGAAAAAAAAAGGGAACTAAACGTTCAAAATTTATGACCAGCATCAATCTTGTTATTCGTAAAGTTCCAAAAAAGTTATAAGTAGTTTACTTTCTCTTCTTAGTAATATATGCCAGAAAAAGAGGAATGCCAGAATAAGAAAGTTTACCTCAATATGGTACAAAAAAACTATAATCTCAATATGGTCAAACCAGTCCTGAAACATTCTGCAGTAATTAGATTGGAAAATATACCTTTGTCTTTTATTAGAAGCAGGGCTGTTGCCGGTGCAAGTTCCACCAGCTTCTTTATAGCATCTGACGTCTTCCCCTTGGCAAGAATTTCCAAGTACTTCCCCAGTAATATAAATGTTATAAGCATTGCACTTGTTTCAAAGTAAGTTGGAGACCAAAACCCAGTGATGGCACCGTATAGAAGAGCACAAACAGAGTAAAAGTAGGCCGCTGAAGTCCCCAATGCCACCAAGACATCCATGTTCGTTGAACCATTTCGTAGAGCTCGGCCTGCTGCAACATAGAAACGCTTTCCGATACCAAATTGGATAACACTAACCAGCGCCCATTTCAACCAATCGCCCATTTTGAAAGGACCACACCGCCAAAGCAACAAGGAATACACCAGCGGTATGCTTGGGCAGACAAATCGCATGAAAAATATAGGAATCTGCCATCAATTTAAAGGGGTCAAAAACGTATTATTTTGTTGTTTTTCTTTTCAATTATTACATTATTATATTTTTTATTTTTATTTTCGTGGCAGGGGGTTAGAGAGGAGGCAGTAAATGCAAGAATCTTTGAAAGTACTTATATGTTAATAAACAGTATATCCACTGAGTTGTGTTTGAATGCAGTGTGTCATTACAGAGTTTGTCTTCTTAAAGGCACCAGCAGATGTTTTCACGGATGTGAATTAATATCCTTGCAAATGTAAAACCAAGTAAGTGCAAACTCACAAAGGATGAGTCGTTGAATGTGTACAGGCCAACAATGACAAATTATAACAGAAGATATATCAAAAACAACTAACAACATTCTTGAAGTTATCAGCAGATAAAGATGATTTACTCACACTAAGAAATAGACTGGCAGTGAAGTGTCGAAACATTCTAGAGGATTCTTCTAAATCGTGAGATGTCATCCTCATATATGGGTTCTTTACATGTAAAGTAAACTTTCCGAAGCTTCCTTCGTTAATCGCATCAACTAATGATCTAGAACCAAGAACCTCAGGATCAAAGACAACGTCCAGTTCTCTTGTTGTCCTGTTGAAACAAAATTGTCCAACTCCATTCAACTTGCTAAGTATTCCTTCTAGAAGATGAACATCCAAATCAGTGTATATTCCTGCAACTCCAAGTATGATTTTATCCTGCTCACTACTTTGTACAAGCGAAGCTTCAAAGCCAGCATCTTCAATCTCATTGACAATGTTGTCCTTGCTGGTGATTGTAGGATCAAACTCGACCTCCCCTAATGAAGTGGCCAGAGAAACTACGGCTCTTTTCACACCTGGAAGCTTTCTTAGGATACCTTCAACAGAATTTACACAAGCCGTGCATGTCATACCTCCTATTGTGAACTGCCCTATAAGCGTCCTGTGTGGCTTCTTTCGCAATGTGCTCGGCTCATCTAGAATTTCTGCCTCAAATCCTGCATCCTCAATCGCATTCTTAACATCTTCCTCCTAAAACAAAAGAAAGAGTAAGATAGGTGTAAAATGGAAGGAAGAATCTTAAAATTAGCCGCTTTGTATGCAAGTTACATTAACCAATAACAGAAGGACAACCTCAATAAATTTTTAAAAATTAATTTGGCGGCATAACAGTGTAAGAGCACTGAAGGTATCCCAAATATTGAGCTTAACTTGTGATCTCACTTTTCTTTCTTCCTTTTCCTCTTTTTTTTATTTGTATTTACCATCCGGTTTCCAAACACTCTTTGAGTGCCAACGAATCCAGGTTCTTTGTTCCACCACAAAAGAAAAAGAATCATCACACGTGAACAATCATTAATGTTAGTGAAGTCATAATTGTATTAAAATATAACATAAACAGGAATTGGCAAAATCTAGCTAAAGTATGTTTCCAGAAACTAAATCGGATAAGTCTAATCAGCAATGATTTTATTTGTCTGAGACACCGATGCACAAAGGTCCATGCCTTAAAAGCAATAGGAAAGAAAAGGAAAAAATGAAGGAAGTGAATGCTGGACATAGCTCAATTCAGGTTATAGAATATTTGAAGTTCTTAGTGTAAGTTGACCAAGTTAATTTTAAATACTTCTGCATTCAAGCAAATGGAGTAAAACATTAAACTTCAATGCACACCCATTACTATAGACAAGTCATATAATAATTTAATTTACTTGTGAAAATGTGGTTAAAATGTTCAAATTAATCCAACCAACTTTGCTTCACAACTCTCCCTTTTATGAACCAGGGAACGGAATCAATAAAAGACTGAGACAGTAGGCACAACAACTAAACCATTAACATTATCCGCATATTCACGCCGTTATTGCAATTAACAGCACGAGGTTTTCAAAGAATGATACAGCAAACATAGAAGGCATAGCAACTAAACCAATAAGATTACCCAAATCTCCATGTCATTATTTTATGTAATAACCCGAGTTTCCCGAAAATTAAATACTTCTGCATTCAAGCAAATGGAGTAAAACATTAAACTTCAATGCACACCCATTACTATAGACAAGTCATATAATAATTTAATTTACTTGTGAAAATGTGGTTAAAATGTTCAAATTAATCCAACCAACTTTGCTTCACAACTCTCCCTTTTATGAACCAGGGAACGGAATCAATAAAAGACTGAGACAGTAGGCACAACAACTAAACCATTAACATTATCCGCATATTCACGCCGTTATTGCAATTAACAGCACGAGGTTTTCAAAGAATGATACAGCAAACATAGAAGGCATAGCAACTAAACCAATAAGATTACCCAAATCTCCATGTCATTATTTTATGTAATAACCCGAGTTTCCCGAAGATTACAAGCTAATTTAGTGAGATGCTTATTAATTAAGAGCCAAGAAATCGACCTCTATCACCACCTACAGTTGAACAGACCAGCAAAAAATAATCCATCAAAGGAAGTGGTAACTTCAAACCGATTACAAATCACCAGCATCCGCCAAAACATAAAATGTATCCTTATCCCATGCTATCACCATTTCACATACAAATATACATTCATCAAGTTAAATACAAGTCAAAACCTCCATTTGTACAAATAATTTGAAACAATTCAAACATTGAAGTCAAATTACAACCTATTAACCAAAAAACCGGAAGAAAGCCACCAACCTTGACCAAATTAGGATCAAAAACAACATCCGCCTTATTCTGCAACAAAGCCACGGTGGCATGAACAACACCGTCAACGCTCATGAGAGCACCTTCAACAGAATTCGAGCAAGCAGCACAGGTCATTCCGGTAACTCGAACCTGAATTCTCCTCATACCTTCTTCCAAACTCCCCAATTTCTCCACACTTTCTTCATCCTCATAGGAATCAAGTAACCTAACGTCCTCTAAATCGCCTTCAGACGCGATCAGCGGCGAATTACGGCCGCCGGAGACGGCCTGAGTGAGCTGGAGACCTCTGTAAGTCGGCGACATCGATAGATTCGAGGAACAATGTAGCAGAGAGATTCTCTCTCTCTAAAAATATATACGTATAGGTTTGTTTATATCGAGAGAGAGAAAATGGGTTTGAAGACGAAGACAGCGAACGGGTGGTGGGTTAGATAGACCAAGAAATTACAAGTTTATATTTTTGTTGCCGGATTTGACCTTGGAGTTAATCTAAATACCTTAATTCTCCTTTATATTGTACTAATACCTTAATATTGTACTACTACGCCATTTACTTTGTTTCGTGGGTGTACTAAACACAATCATGGGTCCACGTCATTTGCGTAAGTGCTGAGCGGGAAAAGGTATTTTTAGATTATTTTTACCGGCTAGAATAAGTAGTGTTGGCAAAATTCTTAAATTTGTATCACTCAACTTGTACACTCAACTTGTGAATGATGATGTCCACACGGACTACCCGGCCCGGCCCGGCCCGCCATTCACGGGCTAAACGGTGAAACGGGCTTTGCCCGGCCTGTCCGTGTGTATCAACGGGCTTTAGCCCGGCCCGGCCCGTGGGTCAAACCGAAGAGAGGCCCGCCCGTTTGGCCCGGATCCAAGGATCCACGGGCCAAACGGATTTCCCTCTTTTTTTTTTTTTACAAAATTTGAAATGGGGGTAGGGGGGATTCGAACCTGGGGTGAAATGGAATAAGGGAGCGCAGCTTACCACTTGGACACAATGACATTGGTGTTAATTATTCAGACGTTAAATATAAATTATAAAAAAAAAAAACGGGCCAAACGGAAAATGGGCAAACGGGCTTTGGAAGCCCGCGGGCTTGGCCCGCCCGTCGCCCAATAATCTCGGCCGGGCCTGTACCGTGAACTAAGGCGGGCCGGACACGGGCTTGTCCACGGGCGAAGGGGAACGGGCTTAATGGGCTGCGGGCTGCGGGCCAACGGGCTTGTCCATGGGCTAAGGCCCATTTTGGCCTTCATCACTTGTGAACCAATTGTATCAATTATAATTGATACATAAAAATCGATATATTAAAATGTTGGTACGGCCATACCAATTCTGTATAATTGAGTGGTACACAGTACATATATTTAATATTGGTTAGTATATCGAGTATCAATTATAATTTGTAAAAATATTAATTTTTATATAAATATGTTTGCATGTATAAAAATGTTCGTAATTTTTCTCCTTAAAAACAAATTCAATGGGACAGAACTGTAATCTGAAGTTAAATAGGATCCACCCTCCATTTACTTCAATCTCCTTCCCCTTTGCCCAGAAACACCGTTTTTCAAAAATTTTCACACATTGTTTTATCAAGAATCCATTTTCTACCATTCGCATGGTCTTTGAAACAGTAACATGTCTCTCAAATTCCATTCACGTATAAACCTCACCAATTAAACAATCTCAAGGATTCAATTAATATCAGAACCTTTCTTGCGAAAACCCACAAAATATTCACCTCAAATTCAATTGCTACTTAATGTTGGTTGGTTGTTATAACTTGATTTTTTTATGCTTCCTTTCTTCCGGTATATAGAACATTGGAGTAACCATCAGGCTTTGGCCTGGTGGCCAGAGCTCATGGCTTCCAACCTGGAGGTCATGGGTTCGATCCCCCCCCCCCAAAAGTTAGAGGGAAGGCTTTCTCTTCCTAGGATTTCCTAGGCGCTTCTGTGTGTGTGTGTGAGTAGTGAAAAAAAAATATAGAACATTGGAGTATCACAAAATAAATGTTCAACACTTGATTCACAAAATTCAAAAAATAAATGTTCAAAACTTGATTCACAAAACAAATGTTATACTTTTTGAATTTTGATTCTACATTTGATAGAGACTAGTACCAACCGTACCAACTGAGTACTAACCGTACCAACTAAATTGGTATACCGACTTAGTCGGTTGATAATGGTACATGTTTTTATGTACCAAGTTAAACTTGGTTGGTACATGGTATAAATGAAATATAATTGGTATACCTACCAAGCCACCCCTAAGAATAAGGATGTTTCGGAGAAAATCTCAAGTATTTTCTTTTCTTTTTTTTTTCGTAATATTTCCTCCGTTTCAAAACAAAATGATGTTCTATCTTTTTTCTGATACTACTGTAAATGACCAATATTCACAGTCATTTTCAAAATTATCAATAAGTCTCTTAGAATTTTCGCGAGACAGCATTGTCGCTAACTTTGCACGAACACGCTTAAATTTGACCGAAAGAACACGCCTACGACCAGTACTTTCTCCCCCTTCTTTTACACATTCTCTTTCCTCTTTTTCTTTATTCCTTTTTCCCGCTCAAATTTAAAAATGCAATTCTCAAAATCTAAAAGTCGAAAAAATAATCTGAAACCATCGTTTTAATCATATCGACAAGACAAATCAAACAAGTTTGCTTATCATATGATTCAACTTTTAGAAATAAAAAATTCATTTTCACTTGTAAAAATTGAGAAACTCATTTATCATTTGTTCACTTATAAGTATAAAACTAAAACATTCATTTCTCATTTGTTTATAATTGAGTATAAAAACTTATATATTCATCTCTCAATTTTTCACAATTGATACTCAGTTTCTTAGATGGTTAAATTTAAAAACTGTGACATTCATTTTTCATTTGTTCATAATTGAGTATAAAACTCGTCTCCCCAATTTTCACAATTGATACTCAATTTTTAGATGCTTAAATTTAAAAATCGAGACATTCATTTCACATTTTTTTTCATAATTGAGTATAAAAACTGATAAATTCGTCTCTTAGTTTTTCACAATTGATACTCAATTTCTTAGATGTTTACATTTAAAAAACGGTGACATTCATTTCTCATTTGTTTATAATTAAGTATAAAACTGATAAATTCAATTCTCAATTTTCACAATTGATACTCATTTTCTCAAATACTTATATTTAAAGATGAATTTATTGTCGAATACCCTTTTAACATCTTAGAAATCAATTTCTCATATATTTAATTTAAAGATCTGTGTTTTGTCACTTACCTTTTGAATAAATTGGAAATCAATTTTTCATATGTTTAAACTAAAAACTGTTGTGAATTTGGTGGTACCCCGTTGCAATCTAGACAAGAAATCAACACACCCACAAGCACAATAATGAAAGAATCACACACACAAGAACACAAGAGTTGTTTATCCGGTTCATTCAACACATGAACTACGTCCGGGGGCAATTGCCAAGCCAATATGTATTAGACTCCTTCTAATATGTTGCTACAATGAGTTCTAGGTCGTAACTATGTTTATATAGTAATACAAGGAAGCCCTAAATCAAATTAAGAAGAGTTTGAATCAAATAAGAAAACAAATCAAAGCCCAGAACCTCGGCCAGCATTGAGGCGCCCGCCTCAAGCATACCATGCGCCCGCCTCGACTTGGCAAAACCTCGGCCACTGCCTCGGCCCTTGAGGCGCCCGCCTCGGCCCCCTCCATGCGGCCGCCTGGCGCTGTTCAACTCCTTCTCCGTTTTGAATCTTCCTTGATCTCACCAAAACTCCTCCGACTTAGACTCCTTTTCTTCCTCGTAGTTTAGGACTCCAATCCCAACAATCTCCCACCGGAGACTAAACTAATAAACATAGAAACACCCATCAACTCCCACCACGGAGTAAAGACCTTCGAACACATTTCCCCCATATTGGCTTGACACTACCGAACCTCCCGCTCAAGTACTAAGGCGAGTTGAAACCAAGCGACGTTTCAACCTCTCTGTGTTAGATGATTCTTGCCTCCCCAAATCTGCTTCTACCTTGATTTCTCCCTGCAAGTCTAACTTCCCCTTCTCCCTCCAGACCCACCTTCCTCGCAATGCTTCCCCTTGAAACTCGGACACACCTTGTTTCTTGCATCGTCTTCTTTTGGTCTGAATACGCTCTCTGTTAGGGCACTTGGACTTCCACACCACGTTGATCAACTTTGTGTCCTTCTTCCCCCTAACATACCGTTTCTTGATGTCTCCCCTTTTCACACCAATAGGCCGGTTCATTAGCCTCTTGCTCCCACCGGAACGAACATCGACATTGTAGGTATAGTACAACATCTTCCCCTTAACCCCATGAGCTAACACCTTAGCCCCTTTCGTGACTTCCCAAGACCCACCAATGAAAGACACACCATACCCTTCACTGTCAAGTTGTCCCACAGAAATCACTCTTCTCCTCAAATCCGGAACATGCATCACGTTGTGTAGTTGTAAAACAGCCCCGTTAGGTGTCTTCATCATCACATCCCCCTTACCTTTGATCTTCAATGGTTGACCATCACCAAGATAGATAACCCCAAAATCTCCAGTTTTATACCGCTTCATTGATTCTGCATCCCCACTAGCATGACAAGAAGCTCCAGAATCCAACACCCAATCTTCACCCGACTGCTCCTCTCCTAGGATTAATACATCTCCACCATTATCCACCACGTGTGCACCACCATCTTTGCCCGGACAGTCATAACTGATATGACCTAATTCGCCACAATTGTAGCACTTGACCTTTTTCCCCTTTTTTGGTCCTCCCCTTTTTCTCTCCACCCTAAGTGCAGCCCCATCTACGGAAGATTCTCCCCTTTTCTCTTTCCTTCGCAACTCCTCTTGAAGGATGAGATCTCTAACCTCTGTATACACCAATGCTGTTTTCGACGTACTAATCGTTATGACAGTAACCTCTCAACTATCAGGCAATGATTTTAGTAGAAAACAAGCTAGCACTTCATCGGAGAAAGTAATATCAACACTTTTCAATTGGTCCACCATACCTTTGAAATTGCCGATATGACTTGTCGCTGTCTGCCCCTCTGACATCTTCCCATTCGCAAACCTCTTTATCAAGTGCACCTTATTTATATTTGACGGCTTCTCATACATGTCTGACAGCGTTTGTAGCAACTCCACCGTTGTCTTGGCCTCCATAGCGTTCCGTGCAACGCGCCGGCTTGCTAGAGCACTCCTCACTGCTCCTAACGCCTTCCGATCCAACGTCTCCCAATCATCTTGTGACATGCCTTCGGGCTTCTCCTTCAAGGGTTTATGAAGATCCTTACAATAAAGGTAATCTTCAATCCTTGTCCTCCAGAACGTGAAATTCACATCGCTGAATTTCTCGATTGAGTTCTTCATCTGACTGCTTCACCAAAAATCACCAAGAACGCGATTCAAAAAAAAATCAACTAATGAAACTTTGAATCCTCCGAACCAGGCTCTGATACCAGTTGTTGTGAATTTGGTGGTACCCCGTTGCAATCTAGACAAGAAATCAACACACCCACAAGCAAAATAATGAAAGAATCACACACACAAGAACACAAGAGTTGTTTACCCGATTCATTCAACACATGAACTACGTCCGGGGGCAATTGCCAAGCCAATATGTATTAGACTCCTTCTAATATGTTGCTACAATGAGTTCTAGGTCGTAACTATGTTTATATAGTAATACAAGGAAGCCCTAAATCAAATTAAGAAGAGTTTGAATCAAATAAGGAAACAAATCAAAGCCCAGAACCTCGGCCAACATTGAGGCGCCCGCCTCAAGCATACCATGCGCCCACCTCGACTTGGAAAAACCTCGGCCACTGCCTCGGCCCTTGAGGCGCCTGCCTCGGCCCCCTCCATGCGGCTGCCTGGCGCTGTTCAACTCCTTCTCCGTTTTGAATCCTCCTTGATCTCACCAAAACTCTTCCGACTTAGACTCCTTTTCTTCCTCGTAGTTTAGGACTCCAATCCCAACAAAAACGAGTATGTTATCACTTTTTTCTAGCTTGTAAACAAATAAAAAATTCATTTCTCAATTGTGTAAAATTTAATAAATGTATTATCACATCTTTTATAATAACTGATAATTGAATCTCTTATAGAGGCGAAGGGGAATATAAGTTAACCAGACAAATGAACCTAACTTTGTTCCATAAAAACCTCAAAAGGGTTGAAAAAAAAAAAACTATTCAAAAAAATAGATGGAGCTTGAGTAACACGCAACATTAAAAATTTGATATTTCTAGCACGACCAACTTCCCTAGTGTGATAGGCGGTGTGTACAAGGCCCGAGAACGAATTCACTGCCGTATGGCTGACCGGTGATTACTAGCGATTTCGACGAAACTAATTCGGCTCACACTGAAGAGAGAGAGAGAGTCTTTGGTTGGGCTCCATGAATATAGAAACTTTTGCTTGCATTAGCTGGGGATAAATGAACCTTCGTAGCCTTGTTTGAACTTACAACTATTACAATATATATAAACATAATAATAAACATCATTAAAATCGTTTTATTTTCAACAAATTACAAATTTGTAGTAGTAAAAATCAAGTTTCAAGCAGGGAGAAATCACTCGCGCCCTTCTCCATGAATGATTACTGATGCTATCTCAGAAAATGGTTGCACGGGCCTGAAAATAGGAAGCCCAGTTGTGGATACTCCGGCGTCTTTTCCATGATCTCCTACACACAAAGCACCCGCAAACTAGGCCGGGGGTAGAGCCGTCAATTTGGGTTGAGCCCGTCGGGCCAGCCCGTATTGACAATTAGTTAAAAATTACAGCAGAGCAAAAGGGGAAGCCTATGGCTGGATGCCAAACTATTATTATCCTACAAATGAAACATAATTTTACAAATGAGAGATATTTGCTAAAGCAGTACCAAATATGGTTGATGCAATAATAACTTCATGAAACTGCTCCAACTCCTTTAGATTAGATAAATCAATATCAAATCCTTTTTGGTGACCAGGTCTGCAAACTTTTACAAATCTAAAAGAATTTCACCATAAGAAAAAAAGGAGTTAAATGCTAATAACAAAGCACAATAAATACAATCACCAAACAATAATGACAAATTTACAAATTAAAAAAAAAAAGCTGATTGAGCATAAAATGCACCCACAAATTTTATTCATATCATTTTATATGAATATAAGTAACTGAAATATGCATAAAAGTGTTTTTACAGTTGACCCGCACTGGCCCGCCTGGCCCACCAACCCAAGGTGGGTTGGGTTGACATATTTTTAGCCCGCCAGAAATTTGGCCCGTCCCCCCCCCCCCGCCAGCCCATATTGACAGCTCTAGCCGGGGGCATCTCCGGCAAAGCCCCTCTGGTATGAGGATAAGTACAAGATCTAGAAAACAAAAGAGAGTACAATGGAAGCTTAGAAATTCTGCAGAAATATACTTAGAGAACTTCCTTAATTTTACCTTCTGATGTAATTTATATACTTCGTCATGTCATGTGCAGGTCACATGCTTTTTAACACGTGTTGTTCTTCCATTGGGTGTGCATGGGTACTCAAAAATAGTGCAGACGCCACCCTTTTTCTAACAGATAGTTCATCATTTTAACAGATTTTGTGGGTCCAAATGCAATGTCTTTGGCTGCTTCTGAAATGTAGCTGCTGATCCGAATGTCGCCTGCAGGAGACAACCATGATAAGGCGGCAACCTTTGTTGTTGTCGCTGACACGAACAACTTTATGCGAGATTCTTGCCTTTAGATTATATCAAAGTATTTAGTGACGGGCTCTAATAGGCTTTCCGCTTGGCCTTATTTCCCGCCGATATTCTTGGTTAAGTCGTCATGTCGCACTTATCCTATCTTGGGCCTATTTTCTTTACCTTCAATTCATATTTATCGCAGTAGCCTCCCAAGTTTGAGATTGAGATTATTTATGATCCAATCGAGAAACTTTGATTGTCGATACTAATTCCCGCCTCTTGACCATGACTTAGTGAGATGACAGTTTCAGATAATGTCATTTTGGCCACGTGTCACTTCCCGGTTGAGGATATGAGCGGTTTGTCAAAATTGATGTGTTGTCACCTCGAAATCCGCGCCTTAATGATTTATTTTCAATAATGGGGGGGAATTTAATTTTTGGACATCATTTAACACATTTTGAAAACATCCCTAAAACCTTTCGTCTTCTTTGGTTAAGGTCAGGCTCGTTTCTCCCATTTTCACTTTGTTTCTCAAACTCAGCTCTTCTTTTCATCCTCCGGTGAAAACAACTTTGTCTCAGGCGTACTTCTTCGTTATTCCGGTTGATTTTCACTGTTTTGAAGCTTCCTTCATCTTCCTTTCCACCAGATTGCCAGTTTCAGGCGTGCTTGGTGAGTATTTGAAGGTTCCATTAGTTTTTGAAGTTTCCGGCCAAATCCTCCAACTTCCGTCATCTTCTGCATATTTTCAGATAACAAAAACTCCAAATCTTCAAACTTTCCAGTTTCAATTCAATTCCCGCATAATTTGATGGCTAGAACTAAATCATATGCTATAATAGTTAGGTTTGGCCAAAATAGGAAAAGTGGTGGGTTTTATAGGGTTGATAGAGGGGTTTGGACCAGAATTCCTCGCGAGAACTGTAACACTATGCTTATCCGGCATGGTGCTGATGTCGCCGTTTTGGATGCCTTAGAAATTAGGGGTCCTCCATTTTTTCATAAGTCAATACCTATGAAAACCTTCTTCACCACTTAGGATCTTTGCTCATATATCTGCGAGTTCTACTGCCCTCTTTTTTATTCTGATTTCTCAGATACTGACTTTCCCGCTGCCCTTGATTTACGTAGTCATCGATTCTATAAACAGGTTCTCTCCTCTTCCAGTGAATTTGGCGACATTTCTTCCTTAAGCTCTTCTTCAAGTCACAATGTGTCTGATACGTTGGTTGCTGAGACAGCATCCAGATATCAAAGTTCAAATGAAATCCCAATCTCTGTTGTCGTAAAAACCAGTACCTCCTCTTCCTCGGAATTCCAAACTCCTCTTCACGTTAAGTACGGAATAAACCCAAACATTTACCACATTGAACCTTATACTGGCGACATGTCTCTTGTCGCCATACGACAAAAGAGAGATGGTGTTATTGCATATCCCTCACAGCTAGAAGCCGAACTTAGGTTTCCAATTGATCCTTTTATATGTGCGGTTATGCATAAATCCCAAGCCGTCGTTGTCGATCTCCATCCTAACGCCATTCGCATTCTAACAAGTTACTTGGTTATTTGTAGAGCTCTTAGGCAAGAACCTACCGTGCCTTTGCTAGTCATTTGTTCGAAGGTTACACAGCCGTTTCCAAGCGGGATGGTGTTGTCAAGAACCGCTTGTCTATCAAATATAGAAAACCAAAAATTCTTACTCCCCTTCCTAGAAAAGTCCATAATTGCCAATCCAAACCTATTTTGGTAACTTCTCGCATAGGTTGGAACCATTCTGGTGACCTTCGAGAGATAGTCCCTAAGATTGAGACCAGAAAAGCTTTAGTATTCGGCGACAATCGCCTTAAGGATAGAATCTTGAAAATTCTCGCCGACGCCCAAGATAGAGGTCTTGCTTTGTTTTCTTGGAGAGAGATCGTTTCTAGCCCATCTTTATTGCGGAAAATGGGCCTCCCAGTGGAAGACGATGATAATCTCAGGTACAAAGGATATCAATGACATGACTATCATGAGATTTAATCATGACATATATGACTATAGACCATGTCATAAATCTCATAGGTAGGTCATGTCCAGTACTTGTTCTCTAGCAAGTACCTGTTTCATCCCAAAAATTTTACTCAGCATGACATCTACATCTTGATTATTCACCTTGAGGTAACGTCTTGATTTACATCTTGGACTAACGCCTTGAAATTATTTGTTGTATATTTCCTATTTTTCAGGAACAGAGTTATGGATCAATTATCTACCTTCGTGACCGTTCAAAGACTTAGTCAAAGATGCCATAACAACCCTATTTATCAACCAAAGGAATAACGACTGATCATCATCAACAAGGGGCGAGATTCTAGGCAAAATATCAGGGATGGCGTTCAAGTTGTTGTTTCGGTTACACTTACAAATATATAAATCCTTTAGAACGCACATGTATTCACGTTACACACTCTATTCAGCTCTCATACTACACTTTGTACTCAAGAACTACTAAATTCAATAACACTTTTTTGGTTAAGGTAGGCTTTTCCTAAAGCCTCCCGAGGTTTTTCCCTGTGAACAATTGTTCAAAGGTTTTCCTCGTTACATCTCCGTGTTCATCTTGATTTGAGAGTTATATTCCATTTGTGCCCAAACATCCTTGACAGATAAATTTAATTGTTGAAATTTGTCCAAAACAATTTGGCGCCGTCTGTGGGAACTTTGGTTTTTTAGATTCCAATCAAGATGAATAATCCTACTTCAGCAATGTCTACCCCCATCATTACGACTGGGGCAAGAACCAACACATCAAGCTTGCCCATGATGTCTAGCATGCTTCCGCCTATTAGATCTAGCGATGGTACGTCTCAGAACCAAGGGCTCAACCTGGGAGGATCTTCATCCATGACGCTGCCTGGAATTTCGTTAGAAGTTGTAACTGCCATGACGACTATGATGCAGCAGTTGAAGGATCAGATTGATGGACAACAACATACCAATCAAATGATCTTCAATCACATTGACAGACTACGACGTGATCTATCGGCTTCAGGGCGCATCATTCCAATAGTCAACATGCCGGAGACCTCATCTCTACAGCCTAGAACTCTTTTCTCAGATGGTGGGACAAGTGCACGGGGCGGTCAAAGCAATATGTCCATGGCCAGCACTGTTCAGACTGAAAGCACCACTGTTACGTCCAACCCGATTCCGCTGTCAACATGTTTTACATTTGCAACCTCACCTCCCATGGGGCAAATAGGGAGTTTGAATATGTTTAATATTCCTTTCAATCTATTTGTTGCCACTAACACTGTTGCAGACACCACCCTTGCAAGGGAAGTACAGAAGATCAAGGACATCCTCATGAAGGTTCCAAGAGGAGTCACCTTGCCCTTCAACCAAGCATCTCCAACCAGCCATCATGATTCACGCTTCATTCCTACCATAGCTGGATTGGAAATCCCTAAAAGATTCCAAGTGCCTCCGATGAAACAATACGATGGCACTACGGACCCTGCCGAGCATATAACTCTGTACCAAGAGAAGATGGATATCATCAGCATTCCCCCGCATCTTAAGGAAGTTTGTTTGTACAGAGGCTTTGGGTCCACCTTATCCGGCCCTGCCTTGATTTGGATGACTAATCAGCCTATGAACTCTATCTCATCTTACACTCAATTAATTAACATGTTTCTTAATAAATTCTCTTGCAATTGTGTGTTTGAGAAATTAGCAAGTGATCTTTACAGGATTGTACAATAGCCTGATGAGACCTTAAAAGATTACGTGTTCAGGTTCAATAAGGAAGCCGTAAGCATTCCTCATATTGACGTGTCAACTACAACAGAAGCTTTTAGGCTGGGCCTGAAGAGAGAATCACCGTTCTACCAAGATCTGGTCATGTTCCCGTCTAGAAGTTTAGAAGAAGTCAGGACGAGATCTGTTCGTTTCATCAGACAGACTGGAAGAAGACGAGATGGTTCATGGCAAGGCGTCAAAGAAAACACCCACATATAAGAATCCTGACCGAAAGGCGGACTCTTCTCATCATCGATCCTATAGGGGGAAACCCTACTCTAAAACTAACTCTTCTAAAATTAATATTGTAGAAGAAGATGATGATGAAGATGATACAACTTATCCTAAGATTAGTGACTATTGCTTTTCTGTTGATGTTTTAGGACTCCTATACGCAATGGACAACTTGGGTTGCAAAGCAAGATGGCCAAAGGTAGCTAACAAACCTTCACCTTGGAAGGACAAGTCCAAGTGGTGTGCTTACCATGAAGATTTTGGTCACATTACTGATAACTGCATCGCTTTGAGAAAAGATATTAGCTACCTACTCTCAAAAGGACTCCTTAAGGATTTGCTTGGGAAAAGAAAAGGACGGACTGAGGCGAAAGAAGCCGTAGCCGACCCTCCGTCTTCACCTCCTCCAGCAACCAAGGTGATCAATTTCATCACGGGTGGGTCAGACATCTGTGTGACCACGTATTCTGCGGCAAAACGTCATGCTAAGGATTCCAAGGAGGATAAGTTGGAGTTACCAACTAGGCATCCTGACCATTCCCCGGACCAGCAAATCATCTTCGACGACGATGATAAAGAGGATGTCTTGGACCCACATCATGACGGTATGGTTGTCACCTTACAGATTACCAACTGCAAGGTGAAGCGTATCTTGATCGACAACGGCAGTTCAGTTAACCTAATCATGAAAAGCACCTTAGAAGAAATGATGATTCCCCTATCTGAGGTCGTGAGGAATTCCTCCGTTCTAGTAGGTTTCAGTGGAGAGACTAAACAGATAATTGGAGAAATCAAGTTACCCATCTATGTAAAAGGGATGAACTCTATGGAAAGGATATGCGTGATCGATTGCCCGTCTTCTTATAACGTCATCTTGGGCAGGCCTTGGATCCATAACATGAAAGTAATTCCATCTACGTACCATCAATGTGTCAAGATTCCAACGCCTTGGGGTGTAAGTGAAGGGAGACCAGCAGGCCGCCAAGGAATGCTACAAAATAGATATGAAAGCATGTTCTACTTCTCACTAAGCATAGCCGGTAAGGAGGAAGGTCTAAATATATCCTATAGTCTGTGCAACAAGAGATGTCCATGATTGAAGTTGAGTCAGAATGAAGTCGATACTGGGGCAAGCCATCATCCTTGTAAGACGTTCAAGATGACATAATTGTTATCCCACCAAGTACCAGGGGATGCATCTTAAGCTCTCTTACTTGTAAGTTAAAATTTATTACAATTTTAACGCCCAGGTACGAACCTTTTCCTTAAATAATTTTTATCTCTTTCAAATTTATTATTCTTTTTATTCAATCAAAACCCCTATTGACTTAAGCATCAGAAAGGTGATAGCCAAGCTAACACCCAACCCTAACATGTTTCTGTGATGCAAGATGGAGATTCCCTGAATTTGTGTAAACATCAGAAGCAATATGTTAAATGCCTAGACGGGTCAAAGCTTTTCTTGAATGGCATAAGGTACACGACCTCTTTATACTTAAGAACATTCAACAATGTACCTACCGAGTCATGATTGCATTATCGCCTGGGCGCACGTTTTTCACACTTAAATTAGAAAAGCGAACTTAATTCACCTTGTTTAGGGAATTATGTCTGCTATTTTAAATTTAAGTAGTAGACTAAGGATTGTAACATTAACATGTTACATAAGGGGCACCGAAAAATGATATTTCTACATGTCATCCACAACTTGGTTATAACATCGTTGCATGTTATCTTTATAACTTGGTTATAACATCGTTGCATGTTATCTTTACTTATTGGTTACAACACTAGTACGTGTTGTGTTCCGTACCCAGCATAAAAATACTCAAAGAGATAAAAGCATCAGAAGTACCATTACCATAAGCGAAATTTTAACCAAAAGATCAAGGTGTTGAACCAACCCAACACCATCAAAGCAAAGTGTTTGAACTCTTATGAACCACTTACAAAACTACAAATATAAAGATGTCTTAGGGGAAACCCCCTATTTTAAAACCCAAATTCACATGCCAACAGAGGCATGGCAAATAGAACATAACCATTGTTTAAGAACTTGAAAAAGAAATTGTTTTTTTTTCATACACTACAAGAAAAAGGCTTATATACGGCGGATTTTAACCGCCGTATATAAAACGCGCCCCGCCGTATATGTTATTTACGGCGGACAATCCGCCGTATATAGTCCATCGTATAAAACATTGTCGTATATAGTATTTACGGTGGATAACCCGCCGTAAATAATATATACGGCAGAAATACCACCGCCGTATATAAATGAGTACAAATACGGCGGCTTTATGGACCGCCGTATATAAATGAAATACAAATACCGTATGTATATAACTGGTGTATTTGAGGAAGCTTTATACGCCGGTAGGTAAGGTAACCACCGTATATAAGAGACGAGTCGTCCAATATATCACGAGTCGTCCCAATTGCACCCCACCCAGATTCCATCGTCCCCCCTTTGGGGATGAGTCGTCCATGACGCTTTTATACGGCGGATGCAGGGTTCCGCCATAAATGACTTGTTATGCGACGAGTCGTCCACCAGGGCACAAATCGTCCCATTTGCACCCCACCAACATCCACGACTTCACACAAGAAGGCATTTAACATGGCCACTTCATCCTCAATCCTCCATGCACCATGTTTCCCAGCCTCAAATTCTTTGATCATGTGATTTTGCTTTCCATTACTGACTTAGTGGCATCGGCCATGAACTTTTCCTTCACTTCCTCTAGTTCTTTGATGTGTTCCTCCTCTACTTTCAACATTCTGGTAGTAAGACTTCCCAACTCCTTCTCCGCTTGATCAGCTCTTACACTTTCCACCTTGGCTTTCTGGGTCATGATCTTGTTCTGATCTTCCCTTACCTCCACTTCTTTCAACAAAAAATCCATAAACTTCATCACCTGCAAAAAAGACATGTTAAACCATTTATGCCTAGAAAATTCTATGCATCTCTCAATCATAAAGGAGTTTTACTTTCTCAAAAGAGATTTCTGTGTTAGCCCTCACATTCTCTATCTTCAAATCGTCCTCTACCACAATCACCGCATCATCCAACTTTCTCTTTTTCCCTGCCTTGTTTATTGAACTATCCCCCTTCGGGATAGGGGGCTTACCTCCTTCCAATTTTATTCCCACCTTGGCCCTTAAGCTTGACATTATGTCATTTACATCAAAACATGTTTTAGAACGGGTCACTACAAGATGAAAAGGAGAAGGGTCACATGGATAAATAAAAAGTCAAGAATATTATTTGCTATGAAGGAAACTTTACCAGATGACATCTTGACTGGACTAACACTTGCAGAAACTCTCTCCTCCTCCCTAGAAGTGGCTTCACCCATATCTTTCATTGAGAAACATTTCCCTAACCAAGACTTGACAGTCTGAAGTGCAGGAATGTCGTTTCCAATTAATGAGATATCATCGACATACAATAAGAGAAATAATAATGTGCTCCCACTGAATTTCATGTATGCACAAGTGTTTTGGACAAATTTCGACAAGTAAATTTGTCTTCTCAAGGAGGTTTGGGCACAAATGGAATATAATTCTCAAAGCAAGATGAACACAAGGATGTAACGAGGAAACCCTTAGAGCAATCGTCCAAGAGAAAAACCTCGGGAGGCCTTTGGAAAGCCTGCCTAAACCAAAGAAATCTTATTAAGTATTTAGCGTTTTGAGTACAAGTGCAGAGTGGAAATGAGTAAAACTGTGTAACGTGTGTACATGTACGTTCTAGGTACAATATATAGGTGTGAATGTAACTGAAAAACAACATCTTGAATGCCTTGCTGAAATCTCGCCTAGAATCTCGCTATTTGTTGATGGAGATAAGCCGTTATTCCTTGGTTGAAGGTGGAGACCGTTGCTTGACTAAGTCCATGCAGTCATTTAAGTGAATTATTTTTATTTATCTTCGTGTTCCTGAAAAATAGGAAAATACAACAAATATTTTCAAGGTATTAGTCCAAGACGTAAGTTAAGATGTTACCTCAAGATGGATGTCCAAGATGTAGAACATGCTAAGTGGTTTTTTAGGGTGAAACAATTGCCCCCAAAATATTGAGGCTTTTCCATGCTGAAATACAAAAAGTCTTAATGTTTTGACAAGAATATCCGTATGTGACGATTGAAAGGAAGGTGCAGAGTCATGATTGGAATCAGTAACCGTCATTCTCGGACGTATCTAATATCAGCAAATCTTTTCAAATTCCTCCCATATCTGGTGTCTCTTCCTATATTATGGCGAGATCAGCCTAAAGGGTACAATCTTTTCATCGTACTATCATATTGGTTTCTTTGACAAGCCCATGCTAACATATATTGTTACTTGCAGTGACTCGATCCGGCTTTACGATGAACGATATTGTGGCCAAGTATAAAGGTAAGAAGAAAGTAGAAGAGATCATACCTGAGGCGGACGATAAAGTTACTTTGAAGAGGAAAAGAGAGGATCAAGTTACCAATGCGGAGAAGCAAACTCGGAGTGAGGAGGTGCTGGAGAGTCAGGCAAGTTGGTTATCTGAATTTTTGTACAAGGGTATTCTTTCATACTAGTCAATGTCACTTGTTTTGTTGATAACAGGCTGTTTCGATTGCTAAGTTGATCATTAAAGAAATTAGGAAGTGGAAGGTGAAATGCGACACCTTAGACATGGACAGGGCCGAATATGAGAAGGATCTAAAGGATGCTTCCAGGATAATAAATGAGAAGAATTTAGAGATCAGGGCTAAGGGTGAAGAAATTTTAAAATGGAGGTCCAGGCTTGCCAGTGCTGACGTGAGACATAAGAGGGAGATGAGAATACTACGCGATGACATGATGAATGAAACTGCGAAGGCAGTTTTTTGAGACGAGAATCCAAATGATTAAGGAATTTTAAGAAGGAGAGCATGTGAACTGGGATTTGGATGAGGAGAATGCGGCTCTGCGAAGGATTATTAATGAAAAAATGGGTGAGGTTACTTCCAGGAAGGTTGAACAAGCTGGTGATGTTCAAGACAGCAACACTGAGTGATTATAGGATGCCTTTCCTTTAGACACAATTTTGATGAGGGTTGGTCCTCAAAAATTTGAATTTGTAAGGACTCATAAGAGTCAAGACTTCTAACTTTTTGAAGATGTTGGGTTGGTTCAACATCTTAACTTGGTGAGGCATTTTTGCCCTTTCTTCCTTGGATTTTTTATTGAAACTACTTTGTTGGTGATAGAATCTTTGTTGTTCTTTGGTAACATGTAAATGTTACAACCACTTGACGGAGATAACATGTCAATGTTATTACCAAGTTGAAAAGACAACATATAACAATTTTGTGACCAAGTTGAAAAGACAACATGTAACAATGTTGTGACCTTTGATTCCCAAGTGAGAAAACGTGCGCTCAGGCGAGGTTGCGATAACCAATAAACCTTAGAAAAGATGTAATATCTTTTAAACCGTAGAAGGTAAATACCTTAACGTGCGCTAAGGCAAAGTTTACTGTAGCCAAATAGACTTTAGAAAAATGTACAATCTTTTAAGCCGTAGAAGTGTTACCTTACAGCTTAGAAATGTTGATGGGATACATCATTGTACACGTTGGCCGTTCTGGCGGATGCTTTGGATTGTCTTACTGTTTAATGGCATCTTGCAAAACAACAATACGTTAGAGTTGGGTGTTAGCTTTAGCTAACATCCCTCCGATGCTTAAGTCAGTAGAGGTTTGCATTAAGTAAAAAGGAAAGAAAATTGAAAGAAACTAGTTTGAGGGGAAGCTCATACCTGAATATGGGAATCGCAATAACCTTCAACTTACACGTAGTAATGCTTCAAATGTAGGGCATTCCAGCTTCTAGGTATTCGGATGCCGTCTGGGGTAGACAACCAGTATGCACCCTTTCCTGCCTCAGCATCAACAAGGTAGAGACCTTCCCACTTCGGAGCTAATTTTCCTGCGTGCAACTCATGGGTATTTTGGAATACTTTCCTCAGCACCATGTCCCCATCCTGAAAATGCCTTATTCTTACGTTCTTGTTGTACGACCTGGCAATTCTTTGCTGGTAGGCGGCCATCCTTATCTTGGCCATGTCCCTGAGTTCATCCACAGTATCCAGATTATGGGCTAGGAGGTGGTTATTGTCTTCAGGAGTCAGCAATCCATATCTTGTGGTTGGAATTGTTGATTCTATGGGGAGTACAGCTTCAGTGCCAAATACTAAAGAATACGATGTCTATCCTGTAGCGTTCTTAGACGTTGTCCTGTCAGCCCATAGTACAAGTGGTAATTCATCGACCCATCTTCCCCTTTTTCGATCCAAACATTTTTTCAAGTTGTTGCTCGATTCAGCTTATCCGTTGGCTTGAGGATGTACAGGGGTTGATGTTATCAATTTGATTCCCCATCTTGAACAGAATTCCCTTGTCTTTTTGCTAATAAACTGAGAACCATTGTCACAAATGATATTCGAGGGAATGCCAAACCTGCTCAAAATGTTCTTCTTTAAGAAGGATATGACCTCCCTGTCCCGTACTTGAACATACATTTCTGCTTCGATCCATTTGGAGAAGTAATCCGTCATGGCTAACATGAACACTCTGCCTCCTAGAGCTTTTGGTAACTTGCCGACTATGTCCATGCCCCATTGCATAAAAGGCCAAGATGAAAGTACGGGGTGAAGAGGTTCAGCGGGTTGATGCAAGATGTTGCTATGCCGTTGTCAAGCGTTGCATTTTAAAGCGAAATCCATTGCGTATTGTCTCATAGTGGGCCAGTAGTATCCCGTTCTAAGGGATTTGGAAGATAGCGTCTTTCCCCCTGAGTGATTTCCACATTCTCCCGCATTTAGATCGTTTAGGACTTCCTCAACTTCTACAGGCTCTAAACATCTCATGTAAAGACACAGAAAGTGACCTTTCGGAACAATTTATTGTTAATTAAGGTGAACCGGGACATCTTCATTCTGAAAGACCTTTTATTCTTGATGTCCAGTGGAATGGTTCCGTCTTGCAAATACCGTACGATAGGTTGAGTCCATGTCGACACCGCACCCTGGCTTGGAGAAGATGCCTCTGAATGACCTAAGGCTGCACATTCGTCTGTTTGATCAATAGATGGATATTGGACGTATATAATGGGGATGTTTGTATTTATCATCGCTCCACATGTTGACCCTAAATTAGCTAGGGCGTCGGCTTCAGCATTTTCTTCGCGTGGTACCTGTTCCAAGGAAAAACCAACAAAATGCGCGGCCAACGCCTTAACATGTTGGAGATAAAGTGTTATCCTGGTGCTCTTAGCTGCATAAGATCTGTTAAAATGATTGACTAATAGCAATGAATCAATAAATATGTTAATGTGAGTAACTTCTAGACTAAGAGCAGTCTCTCCACTTCTTTCTTAATGATCTGATTCCGTTCTTGTGAAAACTTCCTCCTCTTCTGATGGACCGGTTTGATAGTAGGGTCGATGTTCAATTTGTGAGTTATGATACTTTTATCTATCCCAGACATATCCTCATGCTTCCAAGCGAAACATATCTTCCTACTTTTCAGAAAGTCGATCAACTCTCTTTCGATTTTAGGGGGTAAGTCAGCCCCAACTAGCACATGGGCAACAAGGTTAGAGGCTTCCACGGGCACTTTTCTTACATCATACTCAGTAGCCTCCAAGATGTCCTTGATGCCTTTCTATAATTGCTATGCTGGACGGGGAGTAGAGCAGGCTTTCATGTCTGTTTTATAACATTCCTTAGCGGCTTGTTGGTCCCCTTTTACCTTGATTATCCCCCAAGGCGTCGACATCTTAAGGCATTGGTGGTATGTGGATGGAACAACTTTCATACTATGGATCCATGATCTTCCCAGGATGAAATTATAAGCTGATGGGCAATCAATCAAGCAGAACCATTCCATGGAATTCAATCCTTCCACATAGACTGGAAATTTGATTTCTCCAATTGTTTGTTCGGTCTCCCTACTGAACCCAACTAGGATGGAAGAATTCTTCACAACCTCGGTTAGGGGAATTGACATCTCTTCTAACATGCTCTTCATGATCAAGTTTACTGAACTTCCGTTGTCGACCAAGATACGCTTCACCTTACAATTGGCGATTTGCAAGGTGATGACTAACCCGTCATGATGAGGATCCAAAATATTTTCCTTATCATCTTGATCAAAGACGATCTGTTGGCCCCTAGAAGTATCAGGACGCCGTGCCAGTAATTCCATCTTGTCTTCCTTAGAATCTTTGGCATGACGTTTGGCTGTAGAGTATGTGGTGCTAAGAATGTCTGACCTTCCTGTAATAAAGTTGATCACCTTAGTTGCAGGAGGAGGTGGAGATGGAGTATCAGTGACGGCTTCTTTTGCTTCAGCCCGTCCTTTTCTTTTTCCGAGTAAATCCTTAAGGAGGCCTTTGGAGAGTAAGTGGCTGATTTCCTTCCTCAAGGCAATGCAATTTTCTGTAGTATGGCCAAAATCTTCATGGTAAGCGCATCACTTAGATTTGTCCTTCCAAGGTGCTGCCCTGTCACCTACCTTTGGCCATCGCGCCTTACTCCCTAAGTTGTCCATCGCATGTAGGAGCCCTGAAATGTCAACATAAAAACAATAATCACTGATCTTAGGATAAACGGTTTCATCCTCAACATTGTCATCTTCTACAACATTAATTTTAAGAGAGTCAGTTTTAGAATAGGGTTTTCCCCTGTTAGATCGATGGTGAGAGGATTCTGCTTTTCTGTCAGGATTGTCGTATGTTGACGTCTTCTTGGTCGTCTTGCCGTGAATCATTTTGTCTTCTTCTAGCCTGATGAAGCGAGCGGACCTCGTCCTAACTTCTTCTAGGCTCCTGGATGGGAACATGACAAGATCTTAGTAGAAGGGTGATTCCCTTTTCAGGCCCATTCGGAAAGCTTCTATAGCAGTCGACACGTCAATTTGAGGAATGCTTACGGCGTCCTTGTTGAACCTGAACACGTAATCCTTTAAAGTCTCGTCAGGCTGTTGCACAATCCTGTAAAGGTCGCTTGTTAATTTTTCAAAGACACGATTGCAAGAAAATTGGTTCAGAAACATGTTAATTAATTGAGAGTATGATGAGATGGAGTTCATAGGTTGATTGGTCAGCCACATTAAGGCGGGACCGGATAAGGTGGAGCCAAAACCATAAACAAACTTCTTTAAAATGCGATGGAATGCTGATGATATCCATCTTTTATTGGTATAAGGCAATATGCTCTGCAGGATCTGTCGTGCCGTCATATTGCTTCATGGGATGTACTTGGAATCTCTTAGGGATCTCCACTCCAGCTATAGCAGGAACAAAGTGTGAATCATGATGGCTGGTCGGAGACGCCTGATTGAAGGGCAAGGTGACCCCCGGAACCTTTATTAGAGTTTCCTTGAGTTGCTGTACTTCTCTTGCAAGGGAGGTATCTTGCGCACTCGGCCGACATGGGATATGTATCCAGGCTTTATGACACGAACTAGGTCAAAAAACCAATAGAGTCTGGACAGAGTGTGACACGAAAGTGCATGGTTGACACTGGCTAGGATGGGAAGTTTGGAATGATCCCGTGCGCACTCAAAAGGCATAGGAACACCAATTGAACTGCATCTGAGACCATCCCGAGTTTGGGGTTGTAGTGTGCAGTGTACTGGATAAGAGTGCGTGTAGTGTGCGGTCACTAAAATTCCTTTTTTTCTTAGTAAAACAGAAAGTTTTGCAGAATGTATTTTAAAAGTATGTGCACAGATGTATTATGATGCATTTTTTTATATTTTTTGAATAAGCAAAAAAGTAAAGCACATGCACACACACACAAAAGTTAAATAAAGGGTAAAAATGAAAGTTTGACCCTCATCAAAAATCTTTTTGTTTAAAAGTTTTTTTTTAAACAAAATGTCCCCAGCAAAGTCGCCAACTGAAATTACCCGATCCGTGGCCAGACGGCATCTCGCGTTGTACGGTCGTGCTGTTTTTCGTAGGAGTCACCACGCCGTTTTGATTGTGCCCAAACATTAAGGAAAGGCTATTTTTGTTTGTTTTGTTGTGTGAAGAGATTTTGAGTTTGGAGGTCAGGTTATGCCTCGGGAAGAGATATTTTGAGCTCACCAGAGTCGCCTCGTATACACGAGTCTTTCGATACCCTTTTTTCTTTTAATGTTGTGTGTGTATGTGTGCTTTTAAATAAAATGCATTAGTTAAATAATTGAAAAGAAAGTATGGGAATAGTAACAAACCGCTATCACCGTCATACCTCCATAGTGCAATGGAAGGTCTTGTGGGATCATTTGTACGGTTTGGGTCTGCGTGAATAGTAAATGTAGGCTACATTGTAAGTAGTAAATTGAAAGCAGTAAAGTATTTAAAGACTGAAATTAGAGCAGTATTTAAATGTGCGGAAGGAGATTATACCAATGTTGGTTGGTGTCTATCTTCCACGGGGGAATGTGTTTGGTTTGAGCGTGAATAGGTTTTTTGGGATGTCGGGGGTCGATTAGGATGGATCGGGATTGACCGGGATCGATCAAAATTGCTTTGGGAGGACTTCGGAGTGCCTCTGGAGGGCTTTGGAGCACCTCGGGAAGGCTCGGGAGGCCTCGAGAAGGACCGGAAGAGGCCGGGATGGACCGGGATTGCCTCAGGATGGCTCGGGATGCCTTAGGACGACTCGGGATGGATCGGGATTGCCTAGGTAAGGATCGGGATTGATCGAAATCGCTTCGAGAGGACTTCAGAGTGCCTTGGGAGGGTTTTGGAGTGCCTCGAGAAGGCTCGGGAGGCCTCGGAAAGGACCGAAAGAGGTCGGGATGCCTTGGGGAGTTGCCTAAAGGCTGAGGGAAGAGAGGATAGAGTTGAGGTGTGAATGAAATGGGAGGGGGAGCCTTCTATTTATAGGCCTCAAAAAATTGCAAAGTGGTCCGTACGCACCTTTGTGTCATTACCAGTTTTTGGGTTTCTTGGATTTCAGGGAATATAGTGGACTTTGTGGAGATTTTGTAATTATTTTGGCATGTTGACATAAGTGTCCGTATGGACCATCTTGCATTGCAAAGTGGTCCATATGGACATCATTGCAATCTAGTTCTCGTCGAGAGCTTTCCAACCTTATATGACACGTCTCAATCAGAGTCCGTATGAAGAAGTTATGACCTCCGGAAGTTCACCATTGGTATTTTTCGTATGCTCGGATGGAGAGCAGTCCGGATTGGGGTACTTACAATTGTTTAAAGAATCTTGAGTGCAATAAACGTTTTTAGCTCCCAACTGATAAATTTACATGTCGCTTCTTCTGGCTGAATTGTCTATAAGTGGAGGCTAATGAATGTTTAGAAAGTCATTCTAATAGTAGTGTGTAGTTTTAAATGTGACAATTTTTGAATAATAATATAGTTTAAAATGAGACAAACAAATAATTTATTCAACCTAAGGCATGAAAATTTAAAACTACTATAACAATCTAATATTAAGGGTGGAGTATGTAGAGTAGTGAATATAGTAATAAGTGAAGAAAACAATTGGGATGGAGTAGTATGTCCCAATAATAAATATGACTTAACAAGAGTCAATAACAATCTTTATCAAGATTATTTATTGGAGCTCATTTATTGGTGGGAAGAACTTAATCCTCGAATAAGTTTGAACGTCGTCAATTTTCTTTGATTGATTCTTATGTCATGTCTATAAAAAAATCATGGGAAATCTCTATATACAATTGAAATTCTTTTTAGGAAACATGTTTTTGGTCGTGGTCAGCTTTATGTTGCTTTCTCTAGAGGCACCCATCATGTTGCTCTTCATATTTGGAAATCCAATTCTGCAGAAGATAGTTAATTCGACAAATATATTATAAAGGTTGTGTTTATGGAGGTTTTCCCAAATGTGTAATACACATCTCTTATCCCCACTTATTAATAATTGCTTTCTTAATATATATATATGAATGTGTTGTCTTCATGAAGATCAATATTATTAAATTTTGTATATTTTGTTTACGGATGTATATGAAGCATATTAATTTGTAATGTTCTTTATGTGTTTGATTATCATTTTTTACTTTTTCTAAATAGAAAATTTTATATCTTGATGTGCATTGCATGGGTGATACGCTAGTTTAATACAAATAACACTATTCATTTTCCAACTATACCCCTAACTTGCTTTAAAAAATAAAAATAAAAAATAAAATTATATATATATATATATATATATATATATATATATATATATATATATATATATATATAGGGTCCTATTATTATGAGAACCAAATTATGTGAGAACCATAAGAACCATTATCAGCCTTTGGATTAAAATAAAATCAATGCTTCAGATTAAGTGTGGGTTTTGGACAACCGGTGGCATTTTTGAAATTATTGAAAAACAGAAAGGGCAAAATAGTAAAATCGTATTACGAACATATAAATATCATCCTTCTCAACCGTTGCACACACAAACACCACAAAACACACACTCAATTTCTTCCTTCTCCCAACGCGACGTGACGTGAAAACCCTAGAATTCTCCGGCGACAATTCCTTCTACGACGACGGTTAACAACATAATTTCTCTCTCCGTCTACACAATCTCTCATTTTTTGGCGAAAATCAATCAATTTCCGACCACCATTTCTAGAGATATCATCTTCAATGGCATCCTCAAACAATGAAAACAAAATTGACGGAGCTCAATGTACAAGGTTAGGTTTATCAACTATTCGTTTTACAAAAGTTTTATGGTTTAGTAATTTATTTTTTCAACAAATAGAATTAGGCACACTATCTAAATAACTAGTGTACACTAGCTGTGTTGCTAGTGCAAACTAGATGTGTTTCTAGTGTACACTAGGTACACTAGTTATTTAACTGGTGAACTTACCCAAATATCAACCTTCTCACTTATAACTTGTCTCAATAATATGTCCCACATCTACAGTAAAACAAAAAGACCAAGACATATTAGATACAACTAATATAACTAAAGGTTACTAAACAACAAGCCTATTATTTTACCTCAGGAGCTCTATAGGCAGGTGTAGTGTACTTCCTTATATTATCTTCTCCAATGCCCATTTCTTTGGGCTTCTCAAAGTGCTTGTAATTGGTAGAAGTAGTTTCAAAATCTTCCAAAATATTAATAAGACATGTGTTTCCTCAAAGTACCTAGCCCCTCTGCTCTCTAGCACATTGACAAGAAAAGCTTCCTTCGTCCTTCCCATATCTAAGATGGTATGGACATATAGTGTCACGATATTTAGATGCCCATGAAGTGATTTCATCATGACTTATTTCATTACCAGTTTCAGTGATACATCATCACTACATATGATATGCTTCAGAGCATATTGCTTTGAACCATTTATAGCATTAGAAATCAAGTAAACATAATAAAATCCACCCTCTGCAATAACATTTCGAATATGAATTTTTAGATTGCCAATGTATGTCTTTAAAGTTTTTCTGTGTTATGAATCCTAAGGTAAAAAAATGACACTAGCTACAGTGAAAACAAAGCAATCCACCCTTAATATAACCATATCATAAATACCTAGTGTACCTAGTGTACACTAGAAACACATCTAGTTTGCACTAGCAACACAGCTAGTGTACACTAGATAACTAGCTAGTGTTCACAACAATTATCCTGTCAAATAAGCGATTTGGCTAGTGTACACTAGATAACTAGCTAGTGTACACTAGATAACTAGCTAGTGTACACTAGATAACTAGCTAGTGTACATTAACAAAGCCCATGGCCGATGCCTTGGCGTAACCAAGACACGATGCCTTGGCATAGCCTAGGCACGATGCCTTGGCGTAGCCTTGGCACTAGCTAATGTACACTAAGTTACACTAGCAACATATCTAGTGTGCATTAGCAACACATCTAGTGTACACTAGATAACTATCTAGTGTACACAAGGACTTTGCAAAGGCCTTGTCCTGCATAAGTCATTAGGCTAGTGTACATTAGATAACTAACTAGCTAGTGTACACTATATATATAGGCCTTGGCGTGGTCAAGGCTTACATACTGTCCAAGCCATTTAAATAAGTTACACAAGCTACCTAGCTAATGTATACAAAGTTAAAGACATTGTCCAAATAGTCAAATATCTAACTAGCTAGTGCACACAATGTTTTATTCTCCTATTTTAATGATTGTTATTTTCAACTCTTTTGTGTTTTATATTACCTTTCATCAGAAACACAAGCAGAGGAAAGAGGAACAACAACAACATCATCAACACAAGCAGCAAAAAAAAAAATCAAAAAAGACTGCATTAAAAAGAAAGAGTGTTGAATCAATGGTAAATTCAGAAAGATCAATCGTACCAGCAGCAACACCGATAAGAACAGGTAACTCCTTTGGTTGCATTGCACAAATTAGCTGCCCCCCTAATGTATGTTTTATAATAGTTCTAAACACTAGCTATTTAGGTAGTGTACCTGTTGTTATAATGACTCCTACTAACTCTTATTTGTGTTTAATCAGGAGAATGTTTGATAGACACAATGCCATAAGATGCGACGTTGAGACAACTGAAGAAGAAAATTCACTCAACCATCGAAAAACTGGATGCTTCAAAGAAGCAAGCTGGTGTCAAACGAAAGAAAAATGACCAGACTTTGTCAAACATAGAAGATATTGCTGGTGTCACTTCTTCTTCTTCCTCGGCTGCAAAAAATCTCCGACCCGAGGTATTAACCATCAAATAGATAGAGTACATTTACGCACATTATTTTTTATATCCACTAACTCTTTTCAAAAAGTATTCACTTAATTGTTTTTTATATGCAGGCATCTCCCAAGAAACGTAGCAAGAAACAGCTTTCAAAGCATTCTCCAGAAACATTCCAGAGGAAATCAAGGGCAACCCATTCCAAATATGACTATAAAAAATCAAAAAATTAGAGGCAGCCCGAGAAGGCTCTTGTAAGCACTGTCTAAAATAAATTCAGCTCAAATGGATTGGTTAAAACTTAACGGATTTGAAAAGCTTTCTCATTTCAAGTTTACCAATCTAGCCCACAGGATAGGCTACTATGTTATCAACAACTACAATGCAAATGATAACATAGTAACATTAGAAAATGGAGATGAGCTCCCTGTGACTGAAGAAGAGGTGCAGCGGATACTGGGTTTGCCAAGGGGTGATAGGGAAATTGTTATACCCACTAAAATGAAGAAGAAAGAAAATGATGAAAGCAAAGAAATGGAACTGGCTGAGATCAAAAAGAAAAATGCTGATAGGGAGAAAAATTGGAGATCCCAGTTTGACAATGATGAAGAAGTTGAGTTTCCATGGAAAGTCAGCCCCATAATCGTCACGCAAAAAATCAACAACAGCACAGAGGTGGATGATTTTTTCACGGTGAATTTTGTCATCCTCATGACGAATGTTTTAATAGCCTCTCAAACGACAAGCTTTGTGAGGCAGGATTTGTTGAGGTCCAATGTCAATTTTAATGAGTGTGCAGAATATAACTGGTGTGCATATCTCATTAAAGAACTGAAGAGGGCCAGGTCAGAGTGGAAAGAAGATGCCTTCTTCACTGGATCGTTGGCATTTTTAGTAGTAAGTGCACAATCCATTTGATACTAAATCTAGAGAACAACATAAATGCTTCTATTGAATTTAACATATGTGAATTGTTTGCTTTACAGTTCCTTTACCTTGATCGTGTGGACCAAGTGGGGTCCATAGTTGTTCGCAAATGTTCCCGTGCTTTTAAAGCTTGGACAACAGAAACGATGGAGGAAAGGGAATTATATGAAATGGAGAAGAACTTGATTGGGATGGGGACAACACGTTTAATTACCATCCAAGAAGAAGACGAAGAAGAAGAAGAAGAAGAAGAAGAAGAAGAAGAAGAAGAAGAAGAAGAAGAAGAAGAAAAAGAAGAAGGAGAAGAAGAACAACAACAACAGCATCACAGCGGACAACCAGAACAATACCAACAACAAGAAGAGGTAAAACTTAGAATCAATTGTCCTCCCTAAACCATCTGGCTAATGTACGTTATATGTGTGCCTAATTATTATTAGAAATGACCTATTAGGTACATTAGCTAAACAACAACTAGTGTATCAACCTTGTACACTGAGATAACTAGCTATTGTACACTAAGATAACTAGCTAGTGTACACTAAGTTACAATAGCTAGTATACACTAGATAACAAGCTAGTGGAGTTGTGAGTATGACAAATGGGCCCCATTAATAAAAAAAACATTTAAAATTTTCTATTTTGGGAGTGTTCCTTTTTAAACGGGACACCCAAAATGGAAATTTGTGCCTTTCGTGCAAGAAGACAAAAATGCCTTTTCGAATGGGACGAAGGGATAGTCAACAATAAATAAATGCTTTAAAGCATAACCTTCCAAAATATCTGAAAACCCAATGTCCTATTTTTCAGATCAATCATAAATGAATTCAAACATAACCTTCCATAAAAACCATTAAATGTGATATTGACATTTACCAACCCCTGTCAAACCAACATGCCATACCCATTCACTTGTACCATCTCTCATGCCCAAAGTACACGTATCACTCCTCCATATTTTAATATAAATACCATATACCACCACTCCTACCATCACAACAAAAAAAAATCAAATTTCTCAAAATGAATAACAACAACAACAACCAAGCTCAGCAGGACGAAAGTTCTGATTCTAATGTAGGGTTTCAGCCTGAGGAGGTTGAATATGTAGATAATAATGTGGATGTTCTGCCTAGGGTTAACAGAGAGTTAACCATGGAGCAAATAGTTGCAAGGCACAAGCGATCAATTCAAAATGGGCGTTTTCCCCTCTATAATGGGGAAAATAAATTGCAATGCCCATTCTGCCCCCTAGGAGCTTTCCAACAAGAACCTTGTCTTGGGACCAACTCTTTGCGCATGCTATTGATTTTGGATCTATTTCTGCGTATGGAGAAATATCCATGCATCAGCACATTACACTAGAGCAGCATATGACAAAAGTCAATGATGGGAATTAGGGGACTCTGAACTATGAAAGAAGTCAATGATGGGAATTAGGAACCTGTTGTTGTTGGTTTTTTTCTTTTTTTTTGTAATTGTATTTAAAATAATTTACTTAGTTTGTTTTCTTTCTTAAATTTTATATTTCCTGTTTATTTTGATAAAAATATTTAGTTATCTAGTGTACACTAGATAACTAGCTAGTGTACACAAGCTAGTGTAACTGGCTAGCTTACTTAGTCAAGGGTGATACACTAGCTAGTGTACACTAAGTTACACTAAGATAACTAGCTAGTGTACACAAGGACTTGACGAGGAAATTTGAATAACTAACTAGCTAGTGTACACTAAGTTACACTATCTAGTTTACACTAGCTAACTAGCTAGTGTATATAAAATCTAACTAACTAATTAATAATTTACAAAAGTTAATATTTAAAAGAGTTCTAAATCATCTATACAATTAAAAGATATGCTCATTTTAAAGAGTCCTAAATCATCTATACAATTAACCTTGTAGATTGTGTACACTAGCTAAAATAGCTAGTGTATATAAAAGTCAATAGATTACACTAGCCAGTAATACCAATATCTCTACTATACACTAGCTAACTAGCTAGTGGTGTATATATGTATACTTCTTATAAATTTAAGTTTTCACCTGTTGTTAAATGAAGCTATTAAAAATTCAAATGCAATTCTGTTAAATGTTTCAGGACAATGATCCAATGTCAAAACTTGTGGCTATGGCTGAGGATCTGAAAGGGGCCAGCACGCTATGCCCCAACGCATACAATATGTCTTTGCAATTGATCTAGAGGCGGCGTGTGGCAAGCGGCTGAACAATGAAATAAATCAGCTTCTCAGTTCTCAGTTTCCTCAAGCTCAAGCTCAAGCTCAACTCGTTGACTCTCCTTTCACACCACCTTACCAACCCCAGAAGCAAAATTCAGACCAACAGACACAACACCAACCTCTCCTCTATCCAACTTTAGATTCTCCACTAACCACAACACAAGATAACCAACAATCACAGCCTGACCTCCTCAATACAACTTTTGAGCTGCAACCACAACCTCTCCTCAACACCAATGTCCAAATTTCTCCAATAATCCCAAGCTGTCAGAATGAGCCAGAATCAATACCTTTCAGTGATGACTCCCTCACTTACTCACAGTGCGAAGACATGTGAAAACAGTTGAAAAAAATAATAGAGGATCACTCGTTGTTGACTTGTTTTGAAAACTCTCCAACAAAAGGAGCATCAATTGATGCCGAGCCTCAACAGACACCGGACTTTGACAGTTTGGGATTAAATAGCCAAGATTATATAGATATTGACATTGGTGTTGAAAATTACATTCAAGACAAACTTTCAAAGGAGAAGAAAAGCATCTCAACAAACGATGCATTTGATGAAATTGATGTGGTTTCAATCGCACAGATGGCTGCTGCTGAATCTCCAGCTCAATAAAATGAAGAGGTACTTGAGGAAATAACAATGAAACCCCAGCGTAAAATAAGGGGTGTAACTTCCCCTTGTTTCGATTTGCTGTTGTCAACTCAAGGATCAACACAGAGCCAAGAGAATCAACCTCAACAAAATGAACGGCCAAATACAGATAAACGCGTTTCAGAGCCATCGTTTTTTTTTTTTGAAGTCTCCTTTCAAACAAAGAATAGTTGATATTGTTGAAAGACCAAGTACTGATGAAAACATGCTCTTCAAGTGGATTCAAGAAGGTCAACCAGACAATGATATGTAAGTATCATAGTAATAATAAAGTTAGTCACACCATCAAATTAACTTTACTCTTCATAAGCTAGTGTGCACACTAGATAACTAGCTAGTGTACACTAGATAAAGTAGCTAGTGTACACTATATATATAGCTAGTGTACACTATATATATAGCTAGTGCACACTAGTAACACAACTAGTGTACACTATCTACTTAGTCAAGGATGAGGCCTTGGCGAAGCCAAGGCCATGGATGAAGCCTTGGTGTAGCCAAAGCTGATGCCCTGGCCTTGGCACTAGCAAGTGTACACGAAGTTACACTAGCTAGTATACTATGCCAAGGCTGATACACATAGCTAGTGTATACTAGCTATTTATTTATGCACACTAGATGTGCATCTAATGTACCTAGAGTTCATAGTCGAAGGAGCAGTATCTAATTACCTTATTTTCTACAGGTTTTTCATTTATGATTCCAAAAATGATGTCCATGGTCTTTTTGAAAGTTTTCAGACCATGCTTCCTGATAAAGAGGTGGAATATTCATTGGTAAGTATTTGGTGTGAAGTCCTGAACGATTTTGAAAAGTATAAGGCACCTGAAAGCCTTATGCGTCTCTTCTGTGGACCGCATGTAATGGTAATATGCTTAACTAAATCACCTTAGTGACATTCATTCACGTATACTACAATATCACTATAACTCATTTGTTATGTATATGTCATATCACAGATGTATAATGCCACCAGGCCCGAGGGTAAATATGAAGACTTTGCTTTGGAGATGGATAGGTTGGTGAAGAATAACCCAACAAAAACAATCCATGACTATGATTTGGTAATAAAACCTAGGCAGCTACATATTTATAAGTGTGTTTGTTATTTCGAAATTTCACATTTGCTTATTATATTTGTTTATCTAAATATGTCAGGTAATGTTTACAATCCTCACCCATGCGCACTTCTATGTTGTTGTCTTTGATTTCAAGGCAAATTCTTTGGATATCCTTGACAACAGTAGCTTAGGGGATTTTGACAAGTACTCGGGCCCTCTAACGCAACTGGTATGCATATTTTTAAATTCTTAATACTTATTTGCCTATCCTACACAAATCTAAACACCCGACTTAGCTTATTTTGTTTAAAATTAAATATATTATACACTTACTATTAGCTTAATGTTTATTTTGTGCAGAGAAACCATTTTAGTCGGTATTTAAGATCCCATAACCACTTAAAAGCAGACGCAATTTACATTGTTTAATGCTTGCCGACTATCTATGTTGTGGAGGACAACAAGAAATCATCTTGACTGTGCAATATTCGTAATGAGACACCTTGAGACATACAAAGGTGGTAGACTCAAAAATTGGGATGCTGGTTTTAAAAGAGAAGGGGTAAGAATTTTTTGCTTTAAAGATTTATTTAACCGAAGAAAACAAACAACTTCTTCTAATCTTTTTCCTATTTTCCTGTCTACCAGGTTGATCAAAACAAGCAACTTCTGAAGTTAAGAAAGAGATACCTCTTTGCAATGCTTACATATCAAACCAATGAAAAAAGAGAAAGAGTTGTTAATTCAGCAGAAACACATTGTAATAAGGCAAAGAAAAAACAAAAATCCTAAAAAAAAAATTAGACATGTTGTATTTTATGTTACTTTTAGAATCTTGTTATGTTGGATACTAGAGGGTGTAAATAAAATTTTGGTAGTTATGTTGATATTCTTTTGGTTATCTATCCTTTGACATCTAAAATCTCTATGACAAGGCCAAGGCCAACACATTTTATCGGATACAAGCCAAGTTCAAAGACATCTAGCTAGTGTGCACTAGCTACCTAGCTACTACACATCTTGAATAAGTTAATTACCTATCATTTGACATCCAAAATCAATAGGGTACACTAGCTATTTATCTAATGTACCCAGTTGTTATTGAAGTGATATCTTGGGTACATTAGTTAATAGAGAATACAGATGATTATTTAACATAAACTGTTAGATGTTGATTTCTATTGTACCCCTTTATTTAATGAAATGTTTAATGAAATAGTAACTTAGTGTACACTAGCTACTTTATCTAATGTACAATAGCAAATTTATAAAATAGGACATATTAACTTGGGTACACTAGCTACTTTATCTAATGTACACTAGCAAATTTATAAAATAGGACAGAGTAACTTGGGTACACTAGCTACTTTATCTAGTGTACACTAGCTAATTCTATAGTATAAATCACAATTGTCCACCTCAGCATGGTGAACAGTTGTATGAATAGTGCCAATTTTTTTTCCCATTTTGCCCTTTTAAAAAAAAAAATTTAATTTTTTTTAAGGAGTAGCTGTGCAGTGTGACACGGACTCTAGTGGTAGTGTGAGGTGGAAGATCTAATTATTTTTAAGGAAAAAAGAGAAAGATATTTTTTTAAAAAATTTCTACCACTTCTCATTTAATAATATTTATTTTAATTAAAAAAATATATACCACGTGTCCTCGGACACGGGCTTTTACTAGTTATAAAATAGGACAGAGTAACTTGGGTACACTAGCTACTTTATCTAGTGTACACTAGCTAAATTACAAAAAAAGACACAATAACTTGGGTACACTAGCTACTTTATCTAGTGTACACTAGCTAATTTATAATATTGGACATAGCAACTTGGGTACAATAGATAATCTATCTAGTGTACACTAGCGTATCTATAAAATACAACAGCTAGTCCCCAGGATGAATCATTGCTTTCTGCCGTTCTTTGAACTGGGAAGCGGTCAATCTTCTTTTGCATCGCGGGAGCCCCAAGGATAGTCCTTCTTCTTTTGGAGATGGTTAGACGGGTTGGATTGTTTGGAGCAGGGGGCCTTACTTGGAAATGACTACCAAGAATAGGATTGTTCTTATATAATTATATGTTGTCATTGTTATTGTTGTTTTTTTTTTTTTTAAATTTATTTGTTATGTCTCTTTATTATCTTGTAATTTTCCTAAATTAAAGAAAGTATTAGTATAACTAGTGTACACTAAGTTACACTAGATAAATATCTAGTGTGCTCTATATAGCTACACACAGTTAGTGTACACTAAGTTACAATAGCTAGTGTACACTAAGTTGGAAATGCTATTGTAAACTAAACAATGACATGATCAACCTAAATAACTAGTGTACACTATCTACATAGCTAGTGTACACTATATATATAGCTAGTGTACTTAGCGAAGGTTGATGCCTTGGCATAGCCAAGGCCATGGCTGATGCCTTGGCCTTGACACTAACAACACATCAAGTGTACAATAGATAACAAGCTAGTGTACACAAGGTATTGGCCAAGGCCTTGTCCTGCTGCCTAAGCCATTTGGCTAGTGTACACTAAGTTACACTAACCAGTGTGCACTAGCTATTTTATCTAATGTACACAGTTATTATTTAAATGATTTATTGGGTACAGAAGCTAAACTAGCTAGTGTATCCAATTGCATTTCACACACTACCTAACTAGCTAGTGTATATAAATACACTGTCAAACAAATATTAACAGGTAGACCTTTTTTCTTATATTCAATAATGAATATAATATCTATAATTAAATGAAAAAAAACATAAAAATCATTATCCAATAACAAAAATTATAACCAAATTATTCGCTATCATCATCATCATTATTATCAACATTATTATCAAAATTCTTATCCTTTTCTGGACAATTACACTTGTCATGAGTACGCATTTTGTTACAATACCCGCATAATCTCTTAGTCCTTTGTTTTTCAATGATTGACTTCTCCGGGGCACTCATAATCCTCTTCCTCCCACACCTTTTGTTACGAGCTTCATTGGGAGGCTTGACTGTGATATCATCTGGAATCACTGCACCAATTAAACTCTCAATAACAGCCTTATTCTTGGGAACAACATTTGTTCCTCTCCGATCACATAACTCATGTTTCAAATCCTTCAAAACCTTTTCAACATGGTCCATATCATTGATGTCCTTACCTTCTAATCCCATGATTGCGTTGAAATTGAACCAAATATCATTCAACTTGTCACCAAATGCACCCATTTTTGCACAGTCCTCTGATACACCAGCCACTGTCACTAATGATGCTCGACGCTCAGCATTCTTCATCCAGCGATTAAGTACATGATTTCTAGGAATCTTGTTTACACTATCCAGTTTTAAGGCAAAAAAAGCATGCCTGCACAAAATCCCAACTCTCTCAAAAAGCTTGCATGAACAATCTATGTGGATAGTTCCTATCATGTGCTTCACCTGCATAAAGATTCAGTAACTAATAAGTCTGCATGTACTATAAACAAACTGCAATGCTATTTGAAACAACACTTGGTAAAAAAAATCACATACCTCAAATTCTTTTCCTTTCAATTTACTATCTGTCAAAACCAAAATCTTATAAGAATCATCAACGGAGGTCATAGACTTCATCCGCACATTATAACAACTTTCCTTAATTTCATCTTGAATCAAATAAAATATATCGCGCGTGTAAATCTCCGCAGCATCTTTCTCAATCAACAGAGGAGTCTCTGCTTTCGGCAATTGTGTCAAACACTCATAATTTAATCTTTTGTTGGTGTTACGCTGCTTCTCCATTGCCGTCTCAAAACGGACGTAAAACTCTGTCAACGTGTCCTTCTCCATGCTATACTTGCCAAAAAATGCATTTGCACTCTCTGACCATGAAGTTGTACGCAGTATACCTAACAAAGGATCATCCATGAAATATGCAGGAATCCAATAACTCCTGTTCTCAAACATACTTCTTAACCACTCATTATTGTTTAAACCATATTCTTCCATAACAGATTTCCAGCCCTCTTCAAATTCTGATGCATCTATATTTTCATTCCAAACATATTCTTTTATCTTAGACATAAAATCCAACTCCTTGCACAAATGTGGACCAACCTTCACAAATGATAAATATGATAACAATCAATAAGAATGCAAGTCAATATTGTAATAAGTATATTGAGTGCATTAGATAAACTAGCTAGTGTATCCAATAGAACAATGCACACCAGGTATTTTTGAATTGTGCACACTAGCAACACAGCTAGTGTATACTAGGTTACAATAGCAACACAGCTAGTATACACTAAGAAAACTAGCTATTGTACACTAGATAACTAGCTAGTGTACACTAAGTTACAACAGCTAGTGTACACAAGGGCTTGGCCCAATACTTTATCCTGCTGCCTAAGGCATTTGGCTAGTGTACACTAGATAACTATCGAGTGTACACTAAGTTAAACTAGCTAGTTTACATTAGCCAATGCTGATACACATAGCTAGTGTATACTAGGTTACACTAGCAACATAGCTAGTGTTCACTAAGATAACTAGCTAGTGTACACTAAGTTACAATAGCTAGTGTACACTGAGTTACAAATAGATAAAGTAGCTATTGTATCCAGGAGAACAGTGTCAAACAAAATTTTCAAGATTTTTAAGAAAATGCACCTTTGTTGGTAGTTTGTTCATGATATGCCACATGCAACAACGATGTCTTGCAGTACTGAAAATAGCAGGTATTGCCTGTTTCATGGCAGGACATTGGTCTGTGATTAAACAGAGTGGTTCACGACCCATAGCCTTTAGAAAGGACTGGAAAACCCATGTGTAATGAGGAATATCTTCCTTTGATAGAAGTTCTGCTGCAAATGTTACACATTTCCTGTAGTTATCAATGCCACAGAATGGTACATAAACCATATTGTACCTAATGATTAGAAACATAAAGAAAATCACTCAGTAATAGCCAATATATGATGCATAATCTAAAACATTGAATATCACTTACTTATTTGTACCAAAAGTAGCATCAAATGATATAACATCACCAAACACTTCATAATTTCTGCGGCCTATTGGATCAGCCCAAAACAGCTTGGTCAAGTGACCTGATGGATCAGTGTCATATTCGTAATAAAAAGACCCAATTTCTTCCTTCTTTGCCTTAAACTTGTCCAGTATAATCTGGGCATCTTTCTTCCCAATGCCTTTTTTCAAATCCCTATTCCAGTTCCTAAAATCTGTGACGGTGGCACCAACATTTTCATAACCCCCAACCATCTCTTTCATCAAGCCATAAGCTTGAGACGGACCTATCTTCACCTTTGATGCGTCAAAGGCAAAATTCTTATGCACAATTGACATTTCCCTACTGGATTTCAAGAATTGCCTGCCTCCTGCACCAACTAATTTGTGATTGTGTGCCTCAATAAAATTATACACAACTATCCCTCCTTCTCATTCTTACCCACACACTTCAATGCAATCATAACGTTACAGCCACATCTTGAAAACATCTTCTTCCGATGCTGTCTACTGCTATCACCTTCATTAGAATCACTTTTTTCAATTTGATTATTGATAAACCCTTGTCTGTGACATAAGTAGTACTTCAATATTTTTTCTCCTCCTCCCTTTCCACTCTTACTAGTACCACGGCGAACAACAAACCCACACATCCGAGCATATGCTTCATAAAAATCATAGGCATTCTCATAACTTGCAAACCACTTACCAAGATGTGGCTTGTGAGCATCCTCACAATTAGGTACCCATTTTCGACTGAAATTAGGTGTCATAAATAGCTTTGAACAAGCATCATCACTATCATCTGAGTATGATCCCACACGATTCACACTTGGAAAGTTAGAATGATTACTTCCAACACCTACAAGTAAAAAAAAATACTAAGATACAGGAGCTAATACAAACAAACAATGCAATTACGTACACTAAGTTACACTAGCAGCACAGCTATTGCATCCAAATCAAAAACGAACAATGAAATCAGGTACAGTAGCAACACAGCTAGTGTATACAACTTTAAAACAGTCAATAAACTTAGGTAAAGTAGCATCTTAATTGGCTAGTGTACACTAGATAAATACCTAGTGTACACTAAGTTACACTAGCAGCACACCTAGTGTACACTTGATAACTAGCTAGTATACAGAAGGACTTGGTCAAGGGCCTGTCCTGATAACTAGCTAGTGTACACTAGATAACTAGCTAGTGTACACAAGGACTTGGCCAAGGGCCTATCCTGCCTAAGCAATTTGGCCAGTGTACACTAGATAACTAGCTAGTGTACACTAAGTTACAATAGATATTGTACCTAGCTAGTGTATACAACTGCTATAATCAAAACACAAAATAGATTAGCTACTCTATCCAACTCCAAACATCAAATTTAACTACTATTCAATTTAAACAATAAGAATTTTCAAACGCAATCAATTATTAAACAGGATTAATAATTAGATCAAAAATACCTGAATTATTAGCTTGATTTTGCTCCATAAAGCCAAAAAAAAAAACAACTGCCTGCAATATAAAATTGAATAATCAAACAAAAAACAAATAAATCATCTATCAAAAACGAATTAAACAAAAATATAATAAAAATCAACAACTACAGAACAATTATTTACCTAATAAAAGTCGAAGAATGAAGATTGAGCAAGAAAAATTAATTTCCGACGAGAATTTGTAATTAATCCGGCCAATTCACTTCAGCCGGAGATAATAACGATAACCGGCGAGATCACAAGGCGAGATCAACAGGCCGGCGATCAATAGCTCCGTCTAGCTTTCTCTCTCTCCCTCCCCTCTTTCACGAACTCTTTATATTTTGCCCTTGATGTTCAACATAATTACAAAATTGCCACCAGTTCTCCTCTTAATCTAATATAATCTAAACCACTCAATTATCTTAATCTAATGGCTGTAAATGGTTCTTATGGTTCTCATTTGAATAGACTCCTATATATATATATATACCCCTAATTGAACTTAATATCGCTCGAGCAACCTACCTTTTTTGTTGTTCTCAATCATGAACAAGTAATTGTTGGAAATCATAAAAAGTTCACCCAAGTGTGAAAAAAATCTCGTTTGAACTAAACCCTGAAATGCCGATTTAAAATTCCGATAAGATTTTGTCTTCGAAAGATTAAGATGTTTCTTTCATTAATGAAAAAGAACAAGAACTCAACAAGAGAGAGAGAGAGAGAGAACGCAATGGATGCTAGGGTTCAATAAGGAAGGGCATAACAGAGATAAACCTTGTAGTCAATTATCCGGTTCGATAGGATAAATAATACCACCTGATGCTGCAAGGAACGTGATGATCAGCTTACGTCCATCAATTAGGATGATCACCTGGCTTTATTGACCTGAAACCAGTGAATAAATGACTAGCCGGGATGGTCTCCGGCTAAGACCCTCTGGCGTGAGAGTAAGTATCACGTGTTTAGCTTATAATCTATAATTGAATGAATTGAAATCAATTGAATAACAGATAAGGCATTACCTTTTCACATTGGATGTTGTGAGGTATTTATAGACTCTGATAAGAGATCCTGTTGGCATAGGATTGTATTGAATCCCGTAATTCTGGGAGGAAATATCGGCATAACGTGCTCCGAAATTATAGGAGGCGGTTATGGTAAGTCTTTGGTCGACGTACATCTCTGTAGGTCGAGGTCGCCTGAGTAGATCAAGGTCGACCTAACTTTGTATTACAGCCATACAGGATTTATACAAGGAGATGATCGTATGTCGGACTAAGCTAGGTCGGGATCGATGATGGTTGAACAATGAGCTAGGTCGGCTGATCTTTGTTGTTGGGCCATGGGCCTTATAATAACTGGGCCGGTCCACTTGATAATGCTGCTGTAGTTATGTCTGAATAATTGGGCTTCATATGTTAGGCCTAGCCCGTCACATTTATTCCGTTCAATGGCCCCCAACTTTCTGAGTTGACTTTGTCGACCAGGAAGTTATATAAAGATTTGTGGAACCATAGGTAGATCGGAGATAGATGATCGAGACTGTTGGATGGTCGACTGAGATGATGTGGCTTAATCTTGATCATTGACTTTTTTTAAATGGTTAGATGTGTTGAGGCGCCGTAATTTTCGTGATGATTGAACTATTTGACGTTTGGACATTCGCATAGGGAACCGACGACTGCATTGATGAACCAAATAACCGTTGTGCCCCCCACCCTTTCCTATTCAGGTAAGGATTGGGATAAGGTATAAAAGGAAAATCCTTTTCCTTTTCCAATTTTTACAAACCCCCAACTCTCGAATATACATAGCAAGAACAACAGCAAGGCAAAGGGATTTCTCAGCGTAATCGAGCTTTCGTTCCACCATCGAGTTTCCTCCTCTCCAAATTAACTAAGGTACCATTCGATTCCTCCGTTTTTAGGCTTGATTTCAGATTTTTCTTTCAATTCCGCCATGGCTAGGACTTTTGGTTGTGAGAGATGTGTTAGGTATGGTTATTGCACTCAAAACCTTAGGGTTTATACTCGTAAAGAGGGCCCATGGAAGGAGATGAGTAGGGATGAATCTCGTACCATTTTGAAGAGTTGGGGTCTGTACTATGTAGTCGTAGAGCTCCCAGGTAGAGATAGTATAGGAGATTTGGAGGTGGACGACCAAAGGGTTGTCCGCTTTCATCTCTTTAATAAGTTGATAGATCACTTCATCATGTTTTACATTAGGGGATCAAATAAACCACCGTTCCCTAAAAATAAGGTAGAATTCCCAGGGGAATCTAGGTCACCCATAGATAGCTCCGATGAATCCCCTTCTACTTCTGATTCCCCTATTTCATCTTCTTCTGTAGATATGTCGACTCAAGACTCATCGAGCTCCTCTGGCAACATTGTGGATGCATTTTTCTTGACAGTTGTTCCAGGTCAGAATGAAAGATGGTACATGGCCCCCAAGCCAGTTGTGGGAAGGAAAAGTTCTGAATGGAGGATTGAAATCCTCCACAACTTCTTCAAGATTAGTAGGGATGAGTTCCGTCTCACTCATTATACTGACAAGCAGAGGAATAATCGAGAATGGGCGCATTGGGCCTTAAGCTCATCCAGAGTAGCCTTCTACTACGGTCAATTCGAGGCTAGGCTACGACTCCCTCTCAACCCCTTCATCTACGAGTTTTTAGAGTGTATGCTATTCCCATACAGCTAGGAGCCAATACGGTTAGGGTCCTTGTGTGTTTTGCTATGGTGTGCAGGTTCGTTGGGTATGAGCCTTGCATGAACATATTTAGAAGATTCTTCAAGATCGCCGCAGACAAAAGATCCTTAGGAATTAGTACCCCTTCCAGGGCCAAGGCCACCAAGTTATTTATCAATTTGCCCGACAAGGTCTCAGGGTGGAACTCCCACATGATCTTGGTTGAGAGTCGGAATGGTAGGGAATTTCCTCTACCCAATGCTGAATCGCGATCAATAAAGGAGGAGGAGTATTGGGTCCTCGACTGGAGTGACATGCTGTATAAAAGGTTGGCTCTGGTAGCTCGAAGAAGTACTATTAATTGGTCTGCACTAGGGTCGAGCAAAGACTATTTCATTCAGTCCGGTATGATGCTGGGTGGGGACGGAGAGTTGGCTCCTTTAGTCCCCGTAGTTCGTAGTATTAGGTACCCCGATTGGTTTATCCATGAGAAAGATAGATTTGAGTCGCAATGTCATTTCTGCAAAAAGACCCCCAACCATTGCAAAAACCTCAACCATTATAGCGGTTAAGTATTTACTCGCCTTCCTTTTATTCGTCAACTTTTCTTGTCTGCATATCTGTATGCTAACTGTTCTTCCTTTTTGATCGTGCAGTTCTACCCCCCAACAAGAGGCCGACATGAGCCGTATCATGGATATGGGCGACAAGAAGAAAAGCAAGAAGGCTCATGGGGCTGTTAATGGCTGATCAAGTCACGAGAAAGAAGCGACACAGAGGAATGCCTTGCTCCCCAAGGCCGGGGTAGGGATGGTCCCGGTTGATGGGTCGGGACCCATCGAGAAAATTGAGCCTTCCGTTGAAGCCCAGTCGATAAGTGCAGAGGAGGAGGTCACCCCATCGACTGAAGGAGCATCGGGCTCCAGCCCCCTTCAAAACCCGCCAAACTTTGTTGATCTCGAGGTCGATACAGTCGATCCAGATAAAGATGATTCTTTCCCACTATCCACATAAAGAGGTCGAGGGTCGATAAGGGCAAGGGTGCCTCCTTAAGAAATCTTCCCACCCAAATTCATCAAGTCATGAGCCAGGAGTTTGTGCAGAGCCAGGTGGAGAAACTGAGTGTTGTCCCTCCTCTCAATGGGGTCGACAGTCTATGCCGCAGTATCCTGAACTGGAAATGGGCAGGTTATGGTGAGGAGGGCAGTAGATTCTGATCTACTAGCTATCTTTGTTGAGAGGGGGATCACCCTAGAGGAATTTTCTGTCAGGTCCGGCCTGGCCCACTGCGAGGTAACTCTTAGTTTTCCTTTCTTTTTAAGTTTCTATTTTGTCATCTCGTTTCTTGGTCGCTATATATTTTTGATCGTTTATCGAGCTGACACTTCTCTTTCAGTTCATGTAGTCTCTCACTCTTGTCGAGCAGGCTAAGAGCAACTGGAGGGAAGCCATAGAGAGGGAGAAACTAGAAATGATCCAATATGCTCGGAAATCTCACAAAGTCACTGAGCTGAGGGAGAAGTTGGTTGACTTGGATTCTTCATACGATGCTCTTAAGCTCGTTAAGGATGAAGTGGTGAAGGCCAAAGATGAGGCATTGGTTGACCTCTAGGCTGTCAGAACAGATCTTGAGAAGGAAAAGTCGAAGAGCGCTGCTGCTCGTCCGGGGAAGGAAAAAGTGGAGATTGAACTTGAGACTGTAAGCAAGATGTTCCAAGACCACAATAATTTCTTGATCAAACTGAGCGACGACCATAGGGAAGCTCGAGTCAATGGGAGGAGAAGGCTCAGGCTAGGGTGAAGGATGATGTGGAGGCTACTGGAAAGGCCACAGTAGAGGCCTTCAAAGAAAGTGATGAATGCTATGATTGTGAATGTGTGCCCCAAATTTTGTTTATTGGAATTCACGCGAGTTTGAAGACATCCGAGTTATTTGAAAAACGGATTCGCCACGCCATTTTGATTACCTCAAAACTTTGAAAAAAAGGTTTTATGGGTTCGGAGGTTAAGTTACCCCTTGGGAAGAACGTTTGGCGTTCACCCAAAGTGCCTTGCCGGAGCAAGTCTCCCGAGATTTCATTAATCGTGTTTGCTTGCGTGCTTTCTTTGTGTGCATGTGTTTGAGAGTAAAAGGGGGAATGTCCCAAGTTATCTTCCGGACGTACAAACCATTTGTTGGTTGTCGCTCGGGATTTCTTGGAATTTATGTATTTGGGATTATGATCCCGTCCTCATCTTATGACTTATGATCATCGCATTTTAAACCTCGGGACCCTCGGGACTTGCGTGATCGAGAGAATGACTCTCTTTTGGTCAAAGATGAGGTTCTTTAGGAAGGAATGTCCTTAGCCCATCAATCCTACGCTTTAAGACGGCCGAGCTCGTATAGAGGCTTCATACTCATTCTTAAGCGATAATCGGAGATATAGGGTTCAAGGTTATCCTTTTCCTAAAGAAATCATGAACCTTTAATGGAAGGAACGATGCAAAGATGAGAACTTTTACACCGGTCCGTTCCAAGGTTGGGGAAAGGGGGAATGCATGATGAAAAATGACTCTTTAATGAAAAGATGACATTTTGGTTTTAGCAAATGATGCTTAAAGATAGGATTTTTATGCAAATGATGCGTTAGAAAAAGGTTTTTGAATGCAAAGGATGCATTTTTATTGAAAAAGATTTGATCTTTATATGCAAATGATGCATAAAGATAACATTTTTATTGGAAAATAGGGGTTTTAGGTGCAAAGGATGCACCTTTATGAAAAAGACTACATTTTTATGACAAATGAGGTCTTAATGCATGCAAAGGGGGTGATAAAGAAATGATCTTTATGAATAAATGCCAAGTCCCAAGCAAGATATATGGATGCAATGAGCAAGTATATCAATTAAAATGCAAGGTTAGGGCGTGCGAGGTTACCAATCGTTTCCTTCGCTTCTTCGGACGGAGCTAGGAGGAGAGGTTCGTCTTGGGTCTTCAAGGAGGAGGGAGATGGCTTCTTGAGCTTCTTCTTCGCCTTCTTGAGCCTTCAAGAGTGTTCTTCACGTCTTGATTATATTGCTATGGAGTGTGTGTGTTTTTGTTGTTGTTTGTTGTGTGTGTTGAAATGGGTAGAGGAGGGCTCTATTTATAGGCAGTCTGGATAAGGCTAATGAAGCCGTGCGGCTGCGAGACCTTTTGCTAATGCGGCCGTGCGGGCTTATCCATTGTGACTCGGCATTCTAGAACCATGCAAGGTGGCATTATTCTAGAACCTTCTCCTAATTAAGAAAAACGTGTTTTCTTAATTAGGAAGGCTCCCTACAGCCTAATTTTAATTTGGGGCTGCTCGAGGACATTTCGGAACACTAGGAAGGTCAGGGAATTACTGGAAAACTTACCGAAAATGTCGGGAAAATTAGCAGGAAGGCATGAGCCGGATTTGGGTACTTACGAAGCCCTCGGCAACGTCACTTGCAAGGCGAGTGGGGTTGTTGATAGAAAAGGATCCGATCGGCGAATGCGAGACGGATTGGGTGACGAGGCGGTCGAGTGGGTGAACCTTTTGGAAGGCTACCTACGTATCCGGAGGAATCAAGCCGGGCCGTAGTTCGGAATTAGGATCCATTTGGGGAAGGAAGAAGAAAGCTGGTCTCTTGCTTAGGGAAAAAGAAGAGAAAATGACCTAGGAGGTCAAGCAATTGATCCTCTTTTGGGGATATGCTAGGAAGTGACCCGAGGTGGTCGGATATACGAACTTCTATGAGGGCGCTTTATCAGCGAGGAGTGACAAAGAAACGAGGGTGACCAAAGTGGTCGAATGGCATTTGGACCTTTTATAAAAGGCTACCTACGTATCCGGAGGAATCGAAGCCTTGATCGTAGTTCAAGCATCACTAGATAGTTAGGAACGATTGTCTAGGATCCTTGAGATTTTGACAATTCGGAGGGTTTGTCACTGAAGAAGCTAGAGCTTATGGCGCTATCTCTTTATGACGGAAATAGAGGTAACTTAAGTTGGGAAACTTGAGCGTACGTCACTATTCGCGGATAGAGGTAGCACAAGTTGAAATGACTTGGGCATACGTCACTATTCGCGGATAGAGGTAGCACAAGTTGGAATGACTTGGGCATACGTCACTATTCGCGGATAGAGGTAGCACAAGTTGGAATGTCTTGGGCATACGTCACTATTCGCGGATAGAGGTAGCACAAGTTGGAATGACTTGGGCATACGTCACTATTCGCGGATAGAGGTAGCACAAGTTGGAATGACTTGGGCATACGTCACTATTCGCGGATAGAGGTAGCACAAGTTGGAATGACTTGGGCATACGTCACTATTCGCGGATAGAGGTAGCACAAGTTGGAATGACTTGGGCATACGTCACTATTCGCGGATAGAGGTAGCACAAGTTGGAATGACTTGGGCATACGTCACTATTCGCGGATAGAGGTAGCACAAGTTGGAATGACTTGGGCATACGTCACTATTCGCGGATAGAGGTAGCACAAGTTGGAATGACTTGGGCATACGTCACTATTCGCGGATAGAGGTAGCACAAGTTGGAATGACTTGGGCATACGTCACTATTCGCGGATAGAGGTAGCACAAGTTGGAATGACTTGGGCATACGTCACTATTCGCGGATAGAGGTAGCACAAGTTGGAATGACTTGGGCATACGTCACTATTCGCGGATAGAGGTTGCACAAGTTGGAATGACTTGGGCATACGTCACTATTCGCGGATAGAGGTAGCACAAGTTGGAATGACTTGGGCATACGTCACTATTCGCGGATAGAGGTAGCACAAGTTGGAATGACTTGGGCATACGTCACTATTCGTGGATAGAGGTAGCACAAGTTGGAATGACTTGGGCATACGTCACTATTCGCGGATAGAGGTAGCACAAGTTTAGAGTTGACGACAATTCGGAGGTTGTCACCTAGTGTTATCCCGTTATAACGGAATTAACGGAGCGGCGGGAATAAAGCTTGATTGCTAAAGAGATAAGGGATATTTTACGAAAGATGTTATCTTGGTTAAAGATAACGGAAATTGCATGCCCAGTGGAAGGTCCGGGGGCGGGATTGTAATTTACGCTCGGAAGCGAATGAAGCCGCCGGCATGAGATGGAGAAAAAGAAGCCGTACGGCTAGAGACTGTTTTTCAGTTATTTAAAACGAGTTTGAACGGGCATTGGGCATCATTGCCGCCCAAAGCCGAGGAAGAGAGAGAGAGAGAGAATTTCTTCAAAATTCTTTAATTCCCTTTGCTTCTATCGATTGGAATGGATCCGGAGGGCAATCCCATGCGAGGCAAGCAGAAGGAACATCTCCGCGGCTGCGAGAAGGAGGAGAAAGGAGCTCGTTCGGACGGAGAGGAAGTATGACTTCCTTACGCCTCCATCGGAGCTTTATCCAGGAGAAGGGAGCATAAATCAACTAACCCGCGATCGGTTGGGGTAAGCATTCTCATTTTGCTCAAATCCGATGATTTTGCTTGAATTTTGAATGATTTAGGGCTTGACCCGAATTTTAGGATTTTTTGAATGATTTTTTGAATGATTTTGAGATGCATGAACAACCTATGAGGCTAAGAATATGCATGTGCAACTTGTTTGACAAAATTATGAGAATGACTCACTTTTTTTTCTCGCAAAATGAAGTAGGAATGAGAATTTTTCAAAATATGAGACGGAGTTCTTGCCTTGTGCTAGAACTAGGTCAAAATTCTGATTTTCAATGAGAAAACATGATTTTGGAAGATGAAAATGATTCATGCATGCCATTTTTTGAAAGAATAATGCTTATGTGCGAAGAATTGTGATTTTGTGCTTTAGGAAAGCAATGACGTGTTTCAAGTGATGAAAGGCACGTTTTTGATGCAAATAATGCTAGAAAAACTTTTGTGAATGCTTTTCTTTTGAAAATATGTGCACTTTTGAATATATGCATGCTTTTGAAATGATATGAAGGGCGCGCTTCTTTTTGATGTGCTTGTCTACGGGAGAACAAGTCTAGAGGACCATCGGAGATTGCGGTTAAGCTTTGGCGAGAGGATGCGGATTTTGAGAAGAATGGGGTAAATCCCAGCGGTGGTGAGGGCTACCGGCTGGATGCATTTGTAGAGGCCATCGGCGGGGGTGTTCCACATCACCTCTAAGAGCAAGGGCTTGGTCCGGGCCCTTTACGAGTTACAGTGGGACGGTACACATAGCTTTCACACAGTGAGGGAGAGGCGACGGTGACTCTGCCGATTTCACGGCTATTGCGGCCTACGGTTCACCGGGAGGCCCGTGACTTGGAGAGACCACATTACGGTGAGGAGTTCCGGGCTTTGGTAGGGTTTGAGCTGATTCCCGAGGGGCAGAGGATGGAGACACGGAATGTCGAGGTGGCGATCCGAGGCTTGCATGCGAGAACTTTCTTGCTAATGATGTGGCTTGCTCAGCGGTGGCTAGAGCATTCATATGGTTGATGCTATCGGATCACTATCTTCACCAATTACGGGACGCTAGCTATGACTTGCCTCCTCGACTCTACGGAGGATGTGGATGGGATAGGGACGGTCTCTTGGGGCGAGGCCGGATTGGCGGAGTTGTACTTCTCATTGGACATGTACGGTCGGAACAAAGGCTGCTTCCATGGGTACTTCTCATTGCCCTTGAGGTAGTCTCCTTTTTTTTCTTTTCTCTTTTCTGTCTTGAGACTTTTATAAGAGAGAGAATGACCTTTTGATGTTTTGAACATGCGGGCTGGTTTTGTGAGGTGATCGGGTTCTTCCCTTGGAACCGGCCAGTGATGTCACCATCTTCCACTGCTATGGTTATTTGGAGGGAGATGCGAGAGATAAATTCACGGGGAAGACCCGGATTACCTTCGATTACAAAATGGTGAGGCCGGTCATCAACGGAGGATGGGCACGACGGAGTGGACTTCTACCCACAGGGCGGTATCAGGAGATTTTCTTTGGGAGATGCTATCGAGGTGACGAGGCGAGAGGAGGTGGCTCAGGGCGACATGTGATGTCATTTACTTGGGGACCGCTTCTCGGCGGCATGGTCATGTTCCCCACTAGATGCCATTACTCCTTCGACCCTCCGGCCACGGATCTTTGCGGCCCGGGGCTGGCCGGCGGATGAGATTGAGAGGTACCGAGGGAGGTATAGGCTGCGGAGGAGTATTTTGACATGGGTACCCCCTACTGCTGTGTTTGTGGAGCGGCGCTGAGGACGCCACAAAAGCTAGTGAAGCTAGCGGTCACTCGGGGATATGGGGAGGATGAGCCCTGCGGCCGCCGATCCCTCCTGCGCATCTGTCCTATGTGGTCCATGGAGTGCGAGGAGGATGAGGATACTGTCCCCGATGCTAGGGAGCCCCAGTACACCTTGCCGCTGATAGCCTTTGTAAGTGTACTCTTAGGGTCTTATTCCCTTTTTAGCTTTGATTTTACGCTTTTGCAATTTTACGAGATTTTACGAGATTTTTCTCTTCTTTTTCTCGGAGTTCCGGCTCGCACTTACGATAGGGTGGTCGGGCGGAATAGGGGCTGGAAGGACATGTGCCGGTCTCTTACGAGGAAGGCGGCTGCGCCGAAGGCGGCGGCGGATGCACGGGAGCACAGGCGCGAGACGGCACGTCGGGGCACGGCGTCTACCTCATCGGCCTCGGAGTACTCTTCCCGGTGCCATGCCTCGGGGGCGGGGACCCAGCGGCGACATTACGGAGCGGTGGGCGAGTACGGGCACGATAATGTCCATTTGTCGACGTGAGCGACCGGGAGGACTTGATGAGGAGGCTAGCATCTATGAGGTGAGTAGCGATGAGGAGGAAGAAGAATCGGAGGCCTAGGAGGTCTCTAGAATAGATTTGGAACGAAAACAAACAATGAACACATTTGATGCACACTTTGTTTATTTTTGCTTTATTTGGGCGCCGATGGGGCGAAAACATTGTATTTACATTTTATTTACTTTTCTAATTTATGCTTTCTCAATTTGCATATTATCGAGCCTTGGGGCGACTTTTTTGCTTGGAATTGGGGTGAAATTTGGCGGGCCAAAATGATTTATAATGGTATATAAATGCTTGAATGGCTTACGGATATGTTTTTGTACGGGTTTTGGTTGAAAAAGTGGGGTGAAAACTCCCTTGGGCAGCAACTTTGGTTGCTGCAGAATTTCTGCGAGAGGGCTAATGTAGCCGTGCGGCATGGCCTTGAGGGAAAATGAAGCCGTGCGGCTAACGGTTACGTACGAAAATTTGGTTATTTTACGAATAAAAGCAAGGCTTGGCCATTTCATTTCATTTTCACTCTAGACTTGTCCCAATTGTTCCCGAGCATATTTTGGACCTAAAAGCACCATCTTTGAACACTTTGCGATGGAGAATCCCGTCGAGATTGCAAAGGGAAGCGAGACCATTTTCTATCCGGTCTTCAATCTTGGGCGAGACATAACTTCCAAAATCACAAGGGGCGCTTGACTCTTCCTTCAAGATCAAGTCTTTATGGCATTTGAGGGATCTCCCGCCCGATTGGGACTGTTGAGAGCCGCGGCAAAGCTGCAGGACGTCAGGAGACATGTTTCTTGCTTCTCTTACAACGAAATTGTCCCAACGCACGAAGACTTGAGCCTTGATTGGGGTCCCGAGGGCGAGGCTATATCTATTCCGGCTGATCGGAGATGCGCCGGTGGCGATAAAGCTTGCATCTTTTTGCGAGATTCCTTTGGGAGAGGTGAGAGGATGATGGTAGCCCGGATAGGATTGACCTTTCGATATCCCGGGCGAGGTTTGGGTCTCCAGATATGGCTGCGACCGCGGTAGTTATGGATGCTTTCATTCTCTGCGTATTATCTGTTTTGTTCACTACTGAGTCCGTGGGGATCTGTCATAGTGGCCTCTTGGACATGGTCGAGAGGCTGCGGGTGGGAAGGATATTGTCCCATGATTTTGGGAGAGACATTTCATGGGATCGATAGGATGGCTCGGGAGACCGTTTCATGAGGTCAGGAGTCCGGCTATGTTGACTCTGTGGCTGCGGGAGAGGCTCGGGGCTTTGCACAGGGCTTTGCCGACTCGGTGCCCTTGGGTGATTTCTCGGAGAGGTGCGCCTAGGCGGCGGGAACGGGGTAGGCTGGGAGGCGATGATGGCTAGGCTATCCACTTCGGACATCCGTTGGTGGATACCACATTGGAGGTTGCGGACCCGGGAGGATATTTCGGGAGTCTTATCTTTGTGAGGGTTCCGGGTTATGGTGGTCATCCTTCTACATACCACAGCTTAGTATCCGGGCGGTTTGGGGCTTTACGGGAGCCTTTGAGTGATTGGGAGGACATCCGGACCATGGAGGTGGTGTCATTGGACATGAGTGATCCGGCCCGGCTTCTCTTTCTTCTCGAGGGCTTGGACATATACTGCTTTCCCACCCGGGGCTATCTTCGGGAGCGGGAAGAGCACCATCTTGACCACGTCTACTTGGGCTGAGTACGAGAGGGAGATGGGAGCAACTCGGGTCATCTTGGAGGATAGACGTCGAGCTTTATTGGGAGGCGGCGCGACTCGAGTAGGACTACGAGGGAGGCAGAGGCTAAGGCGAGTTGCCATAACCAATCGAGTGATTTGGTCGAGAGATATGGAGGCTCGGTACAAGAGGTTGTCAGGGTCGCTCCTTTGGCGAGGCTCGAGAGGGAGGAGGTGCGGACTCGTGCTCGGATAGAGAGCACTCATTGACACGGGGTTGGTAGAGGCTCCGGTGAGGATACCGGAGGTCGGGATGAGGGATACCGAGCATTATTGAGAAGAAAAGGAAGAAGACTCGACGAGGCGAGGAAAAGGGAAGAAGGCGAAGAAGACTCGGCGAATGACGGCGACAAGTCTTTTCTCAAGATCCTCTTATTGCCATTTGCAAACACATTAGTTTATTTAGGCATTTTATTGTATTTTAGATCTTTTTAGCAGGTTAGCAGAGTTAAGAGGTAGACCGTGCTTGAACTCATCAAGAAGTTTTTAACTTGTAATGAACAAGAAATATTATTTTAAAAATTAATCAAGACACATTTCATGGAAATTCAAATGTCTCTTTTTTTCTTATTGATCAGGACATATTTCATGGAAACTTAATCGTCCTTTTTATTGTTTAGACCGAACCATATATGGCTGCCTACGTTCCCCTTTTACAAGAAAGGCTAAGGGGCTCGGAGTCTACGTAGTTCATTACAGTGAACCAAAATTTTTTATGTGCGGCCATGTTTTTGCCTAGACCGCCCTTTTTGGGGTTTCGGCCTAATTTGGGCATTACTCTTTTTGCACTAAGATTTTTTTTCTCTTTTTTTTTTTATGTGCAACCCTGTCTTTTGCCTAGACCGCCCTTTTTGGGGTTTTCAGCCTAGGGCATTACTCTTTTTGCACTAAGATTTTTTCTCTTTTTTTTTTTATTAGACATAGTATCTTCGGAGTTTATCACCGTTATTTGGGTGGACAAAGGGATTGCCATCCAAGTCTGCAAGCTTCATTGCTCCTCTGACGGTATCTTACGCACCACATAAGGGCCGATCCGAGACGGGTTCCCATTTTCCCGGGGGGTTGTCTACGGTAGGGGCTTTACTTTCGGCACTAAGTCGCCCTCTTTGATGTCTCTGGCCTTGACCTTTTTATCAAACGCTACGGCCATTCGCCTCTGGTAGGCTCGGGTGTGTTCCATGGCTTTTAGCCTTCTCTCGTCAAGCGGGGCTAACTCATCATGTCGGCTGCGCAACCATTCCACTTCATTGACACTTTGTTTTCCGGGAGGACCCTTAATGACGGGATTTCCAACTCAGCTGGTAACACTGCTTCCATCCCGTAAGTTAGGGCAAAAGGAGTTTCTCCTGTGGTACATTCGACAGACGTTACGTAGCCCCGAGTGCTAGGTGCGGCTTTTCGGGCCAATCACGACCACGGATGGCCATCTTCGGATGATCCGCTCGAGTGTCTTATTAGCGGCTTCCACGGCTCCATTGGTGCGAGGTGCATGCGGGGACGACTTGTGGCGAGTAACTCGAGGTCGACGGCGGTCTATCGCGATCTCCTTCGAAGTGTGACCCATTATCGAAATGATCTCGTTGGGCACCCCATATCCGCACATTATGTTTTCTTTGATGAGCTGGGCCACTTTTACGGAAGTGAGGACCTTGTAGGACTTGGCCTCTACCCACTTGGTGAAGTAGTCGATGGCTACCAACACGAACTCGTGCCCATTGCTTCTGTCGGGGCTATTTTCCCTATCACGTCAATGCCCCAAGTTGCAAACGGCCAAGGAGTCGTCATGCGGTACAGTCATGAGGTGGGAGATGGTTGAGGTTGGCAAACCGCTGGCACTTGTCGCGAGTTCGGACATGCTTGAACGCGGTCTGTCTCCATGGAGATCCGGTAATAACCCATTCGAGAATCACTTGCATCGGGGCTCACGGCATTCATGTGAGGACCGCGGGGACCATTGTGGACTTCGGTCATCAACTCTTTGGCTCTTTCTTGGGTGACACATAAGAGGAGTGGTCCTTGATACCGTTTCTTGTACGGGTTGCCTCCTAGAATGACATAATGGGAAGCCAACCTTTTCGGGGCTTGCAAGCTTTTGGCTCGACGATACCTTCCTTTGGTCTACCTTCTTCGTCTCTACGAAGGAATTGGTAAATGATTGTACCAAGGTTCCTTTATAGGCTCGGGTCCCAGTCCACTTCACAACGAGAAGTGGGGCTTCTCTTCTACCCACTACGAAGGGCTTTATGGCTTTTCCCTCGGGGATCTCTACCAATGAGGCTAGAGTAGCTAGGGCATCTGCGAATCTGTTCTTTTCCCTCGGCAAGTAGTGGAAAGTCACTTCTACGAAGCTGTCATCCGATCAACTCCTCCATATGGGCATGATACCGTTGCAAATTAGGGTCCACAGTCTTCCACTTGTTGGAGACTTGGTTGATGATCAGGCCGAGTCTCCCGTAAACTTCGAGCTCCTTGACATTTCTTTCTAAGGCGGCCTCAAACCGGCAATGCGGGCTTCATACTCGGCGACATTGTTCGTGGCGGGAAAGTTCAACTTGAGGGCTATGGGGGTATGCTCATCTTTCGGATCGACCAATAGCATTCCTACACCATTTCCTCTTTTGTTAGCGGCTCAGTCAAAGAACAATTGCCATCTATTTTCGAGCTCAACCGCAAAGATCCCTTCATGCAGGAAATTGGGGTTCGGGCCCTCTGTCTTCATTGCTTGGGAAATTCGCCGGGTGATCGACAATGCTTGACCCTTGATGGCCTTTACGGTCACATAATTGATGTCGTATTCTGCCAAGAAGAAGGACCACTTCGCTAAACGCATTGAGAGGGAAGGCTTGTCAAAGATGTACTTGATGGGGTCCATTTTCGAGACCAAATTCACGGGGTGGGCTTGCATATAATGCTTCAATTTGCCGACTACCCGGACCGATCTGCACGAGTCTTTTCACATCTTGAGTAATTGAGCTCGCTCCTTGTAGCTTCCGGGTGACAAAGTAAATGGCGTTTTCCACCGAGAGTCTTTCTTTTCTGAGCAAGCATAGCCCCAACTTGCCGTGTACGTGACAGTGAGATAGAGCGAAGAGGCTTGTCTATGTGGGGGCATAGTAGGGGGATGTACTAAGTATGCCTTGATCTCGGTCAAAGGCATCTTGGCATTCTTCGGTCCATTACGTGTCCACATTCTTCTTCATGAGCTTGAAGATGGGCTCGCACATAGTGGTCAGCGATTGACAAAATGGGCGATGTCTTGCAATTTACCCATGAAGCTCTTGACTTACGTGCGGGTTTGAGGTGGCCTCATATCCATGATGGCTTTGATCTTTCGGGGTCAACTTCTATACCTCGCTCCGTGACCATGTACCCAAGCACTTTTCCCCTTGTCACTCCGAAGGTGCATTTGGCGGGGTTTAGTCTCATGGAATCTTTGTCTCGGCCTCTCAAAGAATTTTCGTAGGTCAACAAAGTCTTGCCGCCTTCTCCTTTGGAGTGGATTATCATGTCATCTACGTAGACCTCAATCTCCTTGTGGATCATGTCATGAAAAAGCGCGGTTCTTTGCCCTTTGGTAAGTAGCCCCGGCATTCTTGAGCCGAATGGCATTCTTGTATAACAGTAGGTCCCCCACGGTGTGGTGAAGGCTGTCTTTTCTTGGTCTTCCTCGGCCATCTTGATGCGGTTGTAGCTGCAAAACCATCAACGAAGGATTTGACTTCGTAGTTGGCGGTGGAATCCACCGGGATGTCTATGTTTGGCGAGAGGGTAATCGTCTTTGGGCTGGCCTTGTTCGGATCTCGGAAATCCACACGGCGGCGCACCTTCCCATTGGCCTTGGTTACGGTCACGATGTTGGACAACCATGTCGGGTATTCAATAACTCGATGAACCCTACCCGCGGTAGCTTCTCAATTTCTTCTTTGACACAGTAGAGACCATTCCGGCTTAATCTTTCTCGGTTTACATTTGCTTGGCTTAGCATGCGGTGCTAGAGGGATTACGTGTTCTACTATCGAACCTGTCTATCCCCGGCATATCTTTGTATGACCATGCAAACACGTCGACGTATTCTACGAGCGGCTCGATCAATCTGTCCCTTTGACCCCCTGGAAGAAGCTTCCAATCTGTGTCTCTTTAGGTTCCTCAATAGTACCCAAGTTCACACTTATCAAAACCTCCTCGCGGCTTGGGCCCGGTTTTCCTCTTTTACGAAACACCTTAAAGATTTCTTTAATGTATTGTTCGTTTAGTGTGTTTGCATCTTGTTCAAATGATTCATTATTAAGCTGTTGTTAAGTTTTGAGTTAATTTATCATTTGTTAAGTTGGCAATAAGAGGATAATCGTAAAGATTTGTCATTTCATTCAAGATAAGGGGAAAGATGACATCGATTACATTTTCATAATCCTCGGGCGTGAGGCCTTCGGATGACTACGAGGACTGGAATTCGAAGATTCCTGACTCGGCGAATAGACAACAGGGTGTTTGACACGACCGGGTTGAGGAGGACGGGTACCAATCCAAGCTCCGTGATCATTTGCTTTGTCGGCGGCTATCGGCCACGAGAATGTCTCCCAATTCTTCAATGGCATTTCTGTCTTAGTTACCAAAGTGCGAGGATCAAAATGACTTTCACCATCGTCTCCAATAACGGCAACTATCTCATCATCGAATCAAGTCGATCAAGTGCTGGATTTGTGCTTCTTCGTCAAACAACTCTTGCAAACCCATGGCTGTCTTCACTTCGCCGGCGTGTCTATCTGGCTGATCTTTGGAAGAGCTAACTCAAAGGCGGAGAAGTCCATTGTCCCGGATGCGGACTCTTTGACACCTTTGGCCGGATTTCCTTTGAAGACGTACTCATTACGAACGGTAGTGGTAGCCCCGAGGATATCGGCAAATCAAGGAACATTCTTCGAACGGGATTGGGCGCTTTCCCCTAACTTTCTCAAGGTTCTCTAGAAGGGTTTTACGCAAGGAGATCTCGGCGATCACTTTCATCATATTGTGTCCCTCCTTTTATAAAGTAATGGGTCGAGAGACGGTATAAGGATGGAGCCGGACCCCTTCACCTTTCGTGCCTTTAGCTTTTACGGCATCCCAGGAGTTCGGTTTGTACCCCAAGCCATATACGGTAGTCTGCTCCTTCACATCAATGATGGTGTTAGGACCTTGAAGTCTTCTACCCAATCCAAGTCCCGGAAGATAACTCATTTTTCGCATCATTCTCATGGCGGGAGGGATTTTATCGGAAGTAGTGGTGAGGTCGGTGCAACACACTTGTGCCTTGGAAGAAGCTACGGAGAATCCGGTCAATGCTAACCCTTCATCATCGTGCTTGATCTCCAATATCGGGATATCCCGGTCTTTGGTTCCTTCTACCGTGACACTGTCCCCATAAATGGTGGTGATAGTTCCATCGCTCGATTGAAATTTGACGCCTTGATGCAAAGTAGAGGCTACCCCGTTTATCTGGTGGATCCAAGGCCGTCCCAGCAAGGCAGTAAATGAAATCGGAATGTCAATAACTTGAAAATCAACGTCCATGACCCTTTTTCCGAACCACATCTTGAGAGTGGCGATCCCCAAGCGATCGTGCGGTGGAGTCATAGGCCTTAATAGTTTGACTAGAAGGCTTTAAGTCCGTTGGCTTCGAGATCCAATAAATCCATCATTTTAGCCGGCAAGACATTCATTGCGGACCCCAGTCGACTAGTACTCATGGCAATCGACGCTCTTCTAAGCTGGGCTGTGATGTAAAGAGGTTCGTTGTGACGAGCCCCATACTTTGGCAGGTCCAATTCAGTGAAGGTAATGATGTTTCCGTAGTGGATATTTCCAATCATTTGGACGACCTCATCTGGGGTGACATCTATGGGCACCATGGTCTTGGCCAAACTTTCTTCTAGCTTCAACTTATGAGGGTATGAAGAGGTCAACAGGGACCATAAGGAGATATTGGCTTGGGTACACTTTAACTGAGTCAACACTGGATCCTCTTTGTCGGAGTCTGGTTTTTCTGCTTCCGGCTTATAAGGCCTCTTATCTGTCTTCGGCTCCGAGACGGCATTCCTTTTGTCACCCTTAGGCTGCTCAATACTCATCTGTCCAGACCGAGTCATCACATAGACATTGGATTTTCCTTGGTCATTATTCCTCTTTGGAGGATTACGTCAATTCTTTCAAAGTCGAGGCGGATTCTTACTAGCGTATGGCCAATTCTGGCGATTGATCGATTGACGGTCTTTGTCGGAAGCATAAGCGGCTTCCCGAATGCGGTCCCCGGGTTACCGGCTTTTTGACCTTTTCACATTCTCCGTTTAAAGCTTTCACAGTCTCATTCAAACTTTTCAAAGTCGGCATGCAACAAGAATTATCACTTCCGGAGTTTGGAGCTTGGCGATGGTTTCTCGTCGATCCTAGCAACTTCTTTAACGAGTAGGATCACATTCCTCATCAGCTGTCAAGCATGTCTTTTCTTTCCACAGGGGTCAACCTTCGACGGCATCTTTGACGTTGGCCAAACATTTTCTGAAGTGGGAAATTCCATCATCAATAAGGATTTACGCGGGGTCAAACCTCATGGCGGGTTCTTTTTCCTTCTTGTCGGGAGATTTTCTGGGCTTTTTGGCTTCCAGGCTAACCATTCCTCTATTGTTCCTTCCGGCACTTCGGCGTGTCTTCATCGGTGTCACTACGGTAGCTCTCGTGGGAACTCTCACCTTGGCTCTTATGACCAATGAAGGCAAAGCAGTCGGGATACTTGACGCCATATGAGGGTATCTCGGACTCTTCCCCGGGCTTAGGGATTACCAGGAAGACGTCATTATCATCGTAGGACATAAAGGGGACTGGGGTCGCCTCTAAACTCAGGACTCTTTCCAAGGCATTCATACATTCTTCTTCAGACCAAGTTTCAGGAGTGACCACTAACACTGTGATAGAGTCTACCCTTCCTGATGAGAGTTTGGCTTCGGCGACGCTTATATGTTCTAGATCGGTGGGGGGAGCCCACTTCCCTCTTTTGGCTAAAGCTTCGATCAAGTCTCTCCATTCACCTATCAAGTCCTTGTACGGAGTATTGAACTCTAGGATATAGGACTCATACACTACCTCATCCTTCTCCGAGCCTTTGCATAGGCTGCAGACACACTTTGAGGTGATTTCATCCCCTATTCCAGGTCCGTGGTTTTCTACCTCATCTTGCCCTTCGGGTTTCACTTCCGTTGGCTCCAAGTCCATTCCTTCTACTGAACTGTCATCATCACTGTAAATCCACCCATTCCTATTCTCATTCCCGGCTGGCTCTTCGCTGTAGCTGTCTGAGAGGTAGGCAAATTCACGGCGTTGACAAAATTGGAAAGGTCAAACTGGCACCGGGATTCCAAGGTAGGGAAATTTGGCTCAGTGAAAGGAGGAAAAGGGTCCCATGGGGAATGCAGAGGAAGTGAGGGTGTCGGGACCACTAACGGCTTGAGGTATTGGAGGAGGCGATAAAGGGACAGTCTTTGGCAATGGGTTGTATGAGGATGGAGGAGGGCATTGGTTATAGGCTAGCTCTTCTTCCCACAGTCATCTGGTTACCCAAACCGGCCTTTGTTTTTCTGTCAAATCGGTCATTCGACTCTACGGGCGAGGATTACGGCGAAGCTGTACGAGGATTCTGCGCTAACAAGTCGCCGACCCGGTGTTCTTACCCACTTCTTTCTCGCTGCGGGAAAGGGATAGGAAAGGTTTAGACTCGGGGTAGGTGTTTAGGCTGAAGGCTCAGGCAATATGCAAATTAGAATCTTCAAGTTTACTTAAAACGGTGTCTTTTATTAATATCTATTTGGTTGGAAAAGGGGTTACGCCCTTCTTTTTCACAACTACTCTAGATCCTGGATCAGTGGGTTCCGTCACTACGTCTATAAGCCCCTCGTATTCCACCTGTATTTCGACCTCCCGGGGTGGACGGCCCGGGCGAGGGTCCTATAGGGCACGCGGATCCCACCGACCAGGAGTAAAGAACGCTCCTATCGGGTCTAGCGGGTCATAGGACCTTTCAACGCACGAGCGATGCGGATTATAGTCAAGGCAATACCGGGAAAGTCTCGTCTCTCCGCCTTGACGGATCTTTGATGAGTTTCGCTTGAGCGAATGACGGTTTTTGACTTTCGGTAATGTCCGAGAATATAATAGGCATGGGTCGGGCGGCAAAAGCCGGATGACACAAAGTGTCACATTGAACTTCGTTGCATACGCAAAGGCGTGAGTCGGAATCGAAGTCAATGCCGGTCAAGATCTTGCCAATTTTTCCTTGTCGGAATTTTGGCAGTAGCTTTGCTTGAGCGAAAGATCTTTTGATTTTTGGCAAAGACTCGGTCTTGACTCTTACGCATTCCGTGTGGGTCAAGGTCAATAGTCAATGTCGGAGTCAAGATCCCACCGATTTTTTTCCTTGTCGGAATTTCGGCAGAATTTCGCTTGAGCGAAAATCTTGGCTTCCGTTATGAGCTAAGGCTTGACCTTTACGTGGGTATGCAACTGGGCTATATGACACGGACTAGACCAAAAACCAACCAAAAGTCACGGTTTTTTGAAACGTGTGACACGGGCGTGCATTGGTCGACACCGTTTGCCATGGGGAGGTTGGGATGATTCCGTGCGCGCCAGGGAGCATCGTAAGGCTGTCCGTGGCTAGCACTTGGAACCACCCTCGGGTTTGAAGGACGTGCGTGCAAAAGTGTACAGGATATATCAGGTGCGCGTAGTGTGCGGTCTCCTAAAAATGTTCCTTTTTGAGTTAAAATAGAGATTTTCATAAATGTGTTTTAAAGGAATGATTTTCGGGACGGGGGAAAATGCAACACATAAGCACGTAAATTTTCTGGGAGCCCCAGTCAGTCATGGAGCTGAGTAACCCCAAGCTGCTAGGACTGCCAGATTAACCTCAATTTTTCCTGGTGGAATTGCCACTGAGGTCGCCCGGTCAGAATCCAAGGAGGATTGAGCCGTACGACTGCATGGATCAATTTTCCAGGTTCCACTCCTTTTGCTATTTTTCGGGTTGTTTCCCGTTTCAAAGTATGCACAAATCCCAAGATGCAAATGATGCAATGCATGGTAAAGAAAGCAAGCACGATTAATGAAGTCGGCGATGGGAGTCTAACCCGCTCAAAGGGAAAAGCTTTCTTCTATTTTTTTTTCAAAATTGTTTTTCGAAAAGGGATACTGGTACGTGGATTGTTAAACCACCGGTTATCCCAACTCCCACGTCAGGGAGTGTACAGGAAGGGTAAGTGGTTTCCACCTATATACCGAGTATCGATTTTTTTGTTTTGAAAAATAAAAGCTTTTCTCCTTTGGGTAATCCCCAGCGGAGTCGCCAAACTGTGAATGTGTGCCCCAAATTTTGTTTATTGGAATTCACGCGAGTTTGAAGACATCCGAGTTATTTGAAAAACGGAGTCGCCACGCCATTTTGATTACCTCAAAACTTTGAAAAAAAGGTTTTATGGGTTCGGAGGTTAAGTTACCCCTTGGGAAGAACGTTTGGCGTTCACCCAAAGTGCCTTGCCGGAGCAAGTCTCCCGAGATTTCATTAATCGTGTTTGCTTGCGTGCTTTCTTTGTGTGCATGTGTTTGAGAGTAAAAGGGGGAATGTCCCAAGTTATCTTCCGGACGTACAAACCATTTGTTGGTTGTCGCTCGGGATTTCTTGGAATTTATGTATTTGGGATTATGATCCCGTCCTCATCTTATGACTTATGATCATCGCATTTTAAACCTCGGGACCCTCGGGACTTGCGTGATCGAGAGAATGACTCTCTTTTGGTCAAAGATGAGGTTCTTTAGGAAGGAATGTCCTTAGCCCATCAATCCTACGCTTTAAGACGGTCGAGCTCGTATAGAGGCTTCATACTCATTCTTAAGCGATAATCGGAGATATAGGGTTCAAGGTTATCCTTTTCCTAAAGAAATCATGAACCTTTAATGGAAGGAACGATGCAAAGATGAGAACTTTTACACCGGTCCGTTCCAAGGTTGGGGGAAAGGGGAAATGCATGATGAAAAATGACTCTTTAATGAAAAGATGACATTTTGGTTTTAGCAAATGATGCTTAAAGATAGGATTTTTATGCAAATGATGCATTAGAAAAGGTTTTTGAATGCAAAGGATGCATTTTTATTGAAAAAGATTTGATCTTTATATGCAAATGATGCATAAAGATAACATTTTTATTGGAAAATAGGGGTTTTAGGTGCAAAGGATGCACCTTTATGAAAAAGACTACATTTTTATGACAAATGAGGTCTTAATGCATGCAAAGGGGAAGGGGGTGATAAAGAAATGATCTTTATGAATAAATGCCAAGTCCCAAGCAAGATATATGGATGCAATGAGCAAGTATATCAATTAAAATGCAAGGTTAGGGCGTGCGAGGTTACCAATCGTTTCCTTCGCTTCTTCGGACGGAGCTAGGAGGAGAGGTTCGTCTTGGGTCTTCAAGGAGGAGGGAGATGGCTTCTTGAGCTTCTTCTTCGCCTTCTTGAGCCTTCAAGGGTGTTCTTCACGTCTTGATTATATTGCTATGGAGTGTGTGTGTTTTTGTTGTTGTTTGTTGTGTGTGTTGAAATGGGTAGAGGAGGGCTCTATTTATAGGCAGTCTGGATAAGGCTAATGAAGCCGTGCGGCCAGAGACCTTGGGCTAATGCAGCCGTGCGGGCTTATCCATTGTGACTCAGCATTCTAGAACCATGCAAGGTGGCATTATTCTAGAACCTTCTCCCTAATTAAGAAAAACGTGTTTTCTTAATTAGGAAGGCTCCCTACAGCCCTAATTTTAATTTGGGACTGCTCCAGGACATTTCCGGAACACTAGGAAGGTCCGGGGAATTACCGGAAAACTTACCGAAAATGTCGGGAAAATTAACCGGAAGGCATGAGCCAGATTTGGGTACTTACAATGATGTTATTTTTAGTCGAGCAAAGGCTTTCTACACCGTCAGTCGTCAACATATGGCCCGTCGGGCTATTGTAGATCCTTCTGTTGACTTATCCATTGAGCAGATGCCAAGTGGGCCTCCGAGGAGCAGTACAACATGGTTTCTCGGGCTGGCCATCCCCTTTTCCCATATAATGACAACGACCTAGCTGTAATAGCTCAGCAGGACAAGGAGGATGAGGCAGAACCGTGGGTCGCTCCTCCCATCGAGCCAGTTAACTTCAACACAATTTTCCAGGAGCTCGAGGAAGCTGATGAGATGGAAGAAGATGGAGGAGATAAGATAACTCAGGATCAAATCTTTACTAAAGCTGAGCAGGGCGAGCAGCAGCAACAACAGCAAGAGCAAAGGCAGGATCAAGCCAAGCATCAGGATAACTAATTTTTCCTTTTTTGATTTATTTCTGTGATTGAACAAGGTCCACCATAATTTGTCACTTTTATTTCTGTAATCAATGCCTTGGCCCAGTTTGGGAGGCATTCAACTCATGATTTTGATCGGCATAAGTCTTGGCCCATGTTTGGGGGACTTTCATTTAATACTAGTTGATTTTTCTTGATTCGTTTTGTTTCGATTCATATGCCTGTTTGTATGTCGAACTAGATTAAATAAGAGATCGGCCAAAGTCTTGGTTAGAGCAATTGGATAATCAACAAAAATGACTAAGGTTTTAGTCGAGCTTGTTTAAGAACGAGATTGACCTTAGTCTTCAGTCGGACCTGTTTACGAACGAGGTCGACTTAGGACATTAGTTAAATCTATTTGAAGAACGAGATTGACTTAAGTCTTCAGTCGGATCTGTTTGAGAACGAGGTCGATATAGGACTTCAGTTGAATCTCTTTAAAGAACGAGATTGACTTAAGTCTTCAGTCGAACCTGTTTGAGAACGAGGTCGACTTAGGACTTCAGTCGAATCTATTTAAAGAACGAGATTGACTTAAGTTTTTAGCCGGACCTGTTTAAGAACGAGGTCGACTTGGGATTTCAGTCGAATCTGTTTAAAGAACGAGATTGACTTAAGTCTTCAATCGAACCTGTTGAGAACGAGGTCGACTTAGGACTTCAGTCGAATCTGTTTAAAGAACGAGATTGACTTAAGTCTTCAGTCGGACCTGTTTAAGAACGAGGTCGACTTGGGACTTCAGTCGAATTTGTTTAAAGAACGAGATTGACTTAAGTCTTTAGTCGGACCTGTTTGAGAACGAGGTCGACTTAGGACTTCAGTCGCATCTATTTAAAGAACGAGATTGACTTAAGTCTTCAATCGGACCTGTTTAAGAATGAGTTCGACTTGGGACTTCAGTCGAATCTATTTAATAATAGCATCGAGATTGACTAAGGAGTTGGACCTGAATTGAATAAAGCATGGAAGTAACACAACTCATAGATAGAGAACATTCCATTTTATTGAAAAAGTAGGACGATTACATCACAAAACTGCTCAAAAATAATACTTAATTAGGTGGCTAGCATGTCATGGATGTTTCAGCTCATCACCTCCGGGATGACCAATCATGTAGGTTCCTTCCTTAATAATTTGAGTAATGGCGTAAGGACCTTCCCAATTAGGAGATAACTTGTTCTGCTTGGCTTTCCTTCCAGTTACCTCTATCTTCCTCAGCACGTAATCCCCCACACTGAATGACCTTTTCTTGACCTTCTTATCGTGGTAGCCCTTGGTTTTCTGCTTATAGTTCACCATTCTGAGTTGAGCTGTTCATCATCTTTCTTCAAGCAAATCTAGGTCAAGCAATCTGTTGGTAGCATTGTGTTCTTGATTGAAGAAAACCACTCTAGTTGTAGGAACTCATAGTTCGGCATGTGCCATTGGCTCCGACCCAAAAGTAAGGGCGAATGGGGTTTCTCCTGTAGGCCCCTGGGTGGTTGTGCGGACTGCCCAAAGAGCAAGGGACAGTTTGTCCAACATCTGCCAGCTCGACCCACTAAGCCCGTCTTTAGTGCTGATAGGACAAGTTTGTTCGCTGCTTCTGCTTGTCCGTTTCCTTGAGGGTAGGCAACTGACAACTTCCAATGTTTGATGCCCAATCTGTTAATTTCTGTTTCAAATCCAACTGAGAACCGCAGCCCGTTATCCGACACGATTGCATGAGGCACACCAAAATGATACCAGATGTAGTCGTGGATAAAATTGATGGCGTTTTCTTCAGTAATTTTGGCTAAAGGTTTAGCTTCTATCCACTTAGTGAAGTAGTCAATGGCTACGATCACGTACTTACAGTTTCCACGGGAGGGTGGGAAGGGTCCGATCAAATCTACCCCCCACAAGCTGAATGGCCAAGCAGCGACCACTGGAGTTTGCTCAGTTGTAGGGAGTCTTGGTAGGTCGGCATACTTCTGGCACTTGTCACATTTTTGAACAAATTCCATAGCGTCTTCTCTCAAGTGAGGCCAATAGTAACCTAAAGTAAGCAATTTGTCGGCCAAAGTTCTGGCCCCCGGGTGTCCACCACATACCCCACAATGAACTTCGTGTAGATGCTGAGTGACTTCCTCAGGGTGAACATACCTTAGTAATGGCTTTGTAAAAGACCTTCTGAACAAGGCTGTTGGTCCCAAAGGTGGCGACAAGGGTGAAAAATAGCTAGAGGAGAGGTGAATAGTTGTTATAAATTTTTTGCCCTCATTTTGAAAACTAAACCTCCTACTTACAAAACCGCTTGTAGTGTATCAAAACCACAAGTAGGATTGCAAAATGCACAGCGGAATTTCTTTGAGTTTATAAGTGCGGTTTAGAGGTGCGGTTTTGTGTGCAGTTTTACAAAATAGTAAAGTGAGGTTTTGACAATGATTAACTAGAAACACAATTCACAACAATGGATAACCTATATAAAGATCAAACAGATAAGGACAAAATAATCTTGATGAACAGTAAGTAAAAAAGCAGAAATATAAGAACACAATATTTGGAGTGATTTAATTGTAAATGATTTACATCCACTACCAAGATGGTTAGTCTTGGATTTTCTGATGCTAGATTTTATATTAGAGTATGAGAGAGATTACAAAGTACAAGAATCAAACTCAGATCTAAAATCTATTCTATGAAGATTAAATTCTAGAATATAACCAGTGTATCTCAAATGAATTAATCTATGTGATTAATCAAGGTGTGTGTGTGATAAACAAGAATCAAGGCTCTTTAAATCTGTATGATATAGAGCTCAAGAAATCTTGGTGATACAAGGCTTGATTTCTGGGTTGGAGATATTTTCTTGAAGGAAGAAGATGAAGATTCAAAGGGTTGAATATTTCTAGGAATAGATTTAATCTTTTATGAACTCACTGTAAAATCAATTTCTCAAGCAAGCTTCAAATGTTGAAGAATGGGGTTATTTATACTCAAGCACCAGAAAGTAGCCGTTATGATACAGTTGTGTAAGTATTGTACTGGTGCGATATGATTGGTCCACGTGTCCACTTTGTCCCTTTGTTCAGAAGATGCAGATAAGGCTGATCAGACCTCAGCTGTATTTAAGGAATAAAGGACATTTGTCACCTTTTCAGAATCCTTGCAGATCCTGTCTGACATTTAGTCATGTGACAAGATTTTGGGGTTGACTTATAATATTGCTGACGTGGATTCCAACAGTCGTAAGTGGTCCAACTTTAAGTTTTTATTTGAGAATTTTTCCCAAATTGTCTCTTAGGGTAGACATAGTGGAAGTTAAGTTTATCCTTTGGTTCCTGTCCTTTACCCTTTGAAATGGAATGCTTTTCCTTAGGAATTTCTTGAGTTTGTTTAAAAAATTTCTCATCATTTTCACAACAGGATGCATACTTCAACTTTTCACCTGTTTGGAATCCCAGGCCTTCTTTATCACCACTAGCCTTTTGGGATTCTAGAATTTGATCCATGGTGATATGTGATTTGGTTCACTCATCAATTACCTTTTGGAGGTTATTGTTTTGAGCAACCAAGTCTTCGTTCCTAAGTTGAAGTGCAGATACCTTAGTTTCCAGAATGAGGTTTTTATCAGTAAGAGGAGACATACTTCTTACTTGGTCTTTAAGAATTGAAATTTCAGACCTCAGCACAGTTTTCTCCGTCTTAAGCTGTGTAAGTTCATCATTTGCTAAAGACAAAGCTTTCTTAACATTTTGAAATTTAAGGATCATCACTTCAGCTTCTTTAAACATCCTTTCATGTTCCATGGGAGAAACCTCTTGTTGGTGTAATGCCCTAGGCTAGCGTTATGTTTAACTTGAACCGTTATGTATCATCTTTATCATTTATTATTGAGCATGTTTATTCTGTTCATTATATGTTTTGCATGTTTATTATATTGAACTGCGTCCCTAGTTGTTATGAACAACTAGTATAAGTTGGTAATGGATAATCATAGAGATGATTATATGCATGGAGATGCACATTACACTTATGGATACTTGCTAGAGAACAAGTATTGGACATGACCTACTTATGAGATTTATGACATGGTCTGTTGTCATGATTAAATCTCATGATAGTTGGTTATTGAATCCTTTGTACTTGAGATTATCATCGTCTTCCACATGATGAAGATCGTGTTTGATACAATCTAACACTATCTTTAATCGGATATCAATAAGGGCTATGTTAGCATGATTGGATTCATGTAGGGAAGAATGATAAGTCAAGATGGGATAAGTCAAGATGGGATTTGTCACGCAGTTTCAACAGGGGTGAGGTTTTGAAATCTCAATATGATTTTTACCTATACAACTTACTTAAGACACAAGTTAGTAATAAAAAGTATGGACTTATTTAAGTTCAAGCATACCCATTTCTCCTCTAAGGAATGAAAACCTTTTGGAGTCAAGAGCTTTGTGAGGATGTCAGTAATCTGATTATCTGTCCCCACATACTCTAAATGGATGTTCCCCTTTTCCACATGGTCTTTGAGGAAATGATAATTGATGTCAATGTGTTTTGTCTTTGAGTGCATGACAGGATTGTTGGAGATCGAGATTGTTGATGTGTTATCACACATGATTGGACAGTTTCCTTCATCAATCACATAGTCCACCAACTGTTGCTTCATCCAAAGTATTTGACAACAACAACTTCCAGCAGCAATGTATTTAGCCTCTGTAGTTGACACTGAAACTGAAGCTTGCTTGCTGTTGGCCCAAGCAACTAGTCTATTTCAAGGGAAGTGACAAGTCCCACTAGTGCTTTTTCTATCAATGGTGCAAGCTGCATCTGAATAACCTACAAGCTCGAAATTTGAATCTTTGGAATACCAAAGTCCAAGATTAGTAGTTCTAGAGAGATAACGGATTATACGCTTGACCACACTTAAATGTGCTTCTCTAGGACCAGCTTGATAACGAGCACAAACACAAATACTAAACATAATATCTGGCCTACTAGCGGTTAAGTAAAGTAATGAGCCAATCATACCTTGATATAATGTTTGATCAACCTTCTTACCTTTTAGATCTTTAACTAGTTTATTGCCGGTAGCCATGGGAGTATCGTATGCTTTTGAATTTTCCAGTCCTAACTTCTTGATTAACTCCTTTGTGTATTTGGCTTGGCTGAGGAAGATTCCTTCATCACATTGTTTGATTTGGAGCCCGAGGAAGAAAGTCAATTCTCCCATCATACTCATCTCAAACTTGCTTTTCATTAGCTTTTCAAAATGCTTACACAATAATTCATTAGTAGAGCCAAAAATAACATCATCGACATAAATTTGAACAAGTAATGAATGATTATTACATTTATCAATGAATAGAGTTGTATCGATTTTACCGTCTTTGAAACCTTTCTCTAGTAGAAATTTTGATAGAGTCACATACCATGCCCTTGGAGCTTGTTTGAGTCCATACAAAGCTTTTTGGAGTTTGTAGACATGATTTGAAAATTTTGAGTCTTCAAATCAAGGAGGTTGAGCAACATATACGGTTTCTTGAAGTTAAACATTGAGGAAAGCACTCTTAACATCCATTTGATATAGCTTGAAACATTTGTAAGATGTATAAGCCAAGAAAATTCTGATTGCTTCTAGTCTTGCAATTGGAGCAAAAGTTTCGTCGTAAGCTATTCCTTTTTCTTGCCCATATCCTTGTGCAACCAACCTTGCTTTGTTTCTGGTGATGCTTCCATTCTCATCCATCTTGTTTATAAACACCCACTTTGTTCCTATCACTCCTTGATCATGAGATCTAGGCACTAATGTCCAAACCTTACATCTTTCAAATTGGTTGAGTTCTTCTTGCATAGCAATGACCCAACTGGAATCTTGGAGTGCTTCATCAACTTTCTTGGGTTCAATTTGAGATAACAAAGAAGTATGCTCGTCATATTTTGATCTCCTTGTTTTGAACTCCAGAAAATAAATCACCAATCACATTTGAGAGAGGGTGACTGCTGACTTCACGAACCTCGGGGGGTAAATCTGGTTAAACTGAGGTTTGATGAAGATCTTCTAATGGAACATCGTTAGATCCTTCAGTAAAGTCATTGAATGTGAGTTGATAAATAGGTTCAATAAGTTGAATGGGTGAGTTCTTATCAAAATCTTCCCTTGGGGTTGCACCTGGAGTAGGAACTTCAGGTGCGGTTTCAAAATTGTTTGGGGAATTTCAGTTCACGTTGATGGATTTCCTTGAGTTGATAGATTTTACGGTTCTTGAGGTTCTGGTGCGGTTTTGGAAGATTCATCTATTTCATTAGTCTCAACAAAATCATCAGCAACATTTGGAGCCAAATGTGGCTCAAGGAAAGAATGTTCACCAAAAGTAACATGGACAGATTCTACTATCTTTAAACTAGATTGGTTAAAAACACGAAAAGCTTTGGAATGTTTAGCATACCAAACAAAAATACCTTCATCAGCCTTAGCTCTAAATTTACCTCTTTTTTCTCTTCCAATGTAGAAGATAAAGCATTTGCAGCCAAAGATTTTGAAAAATGCTATGTTGGGAGTTCTGCCTCTCCAAAGTTCATATGGAATTTTGTTGTAGGATTTGTTGATGAGGGAGCGGTTTTGAGTGAAGCATGTTGTTTTGACTGCTTCAGCCCAAAAGTACTGAGGAAGCTTGGCTTCAGGTATCATTGTCTTTCTAGCCTTAATCAACATCCTGTTCTTTCTTTCCACAACCCCATTTTGTTGTGGAACACTAGCAGTAGAAAAATTGTGATCTATTGCATGGTCATCACAATATTGAGCAACACCGTTGTTTTTAAATTCTGTTCCATTATCAAACCTTACACTAATGATGTCGTCTTCTTTTTGGGTTTGGAGCCGTCTAAAGAGTGAGGTTAGAATTGCATAGCAATCATCTTTTGTGATCATCATTTCAACCCACGTATATCTTGAATAATCATCCACCACTACTAAAGTATATCTATTTCCTCCAATGCTGGCAGTGGTGACGGGTCCAAACAAATCAATGTGAAGCAGTTGTAAATATCTAGAAGTTGAAGGTGAGGTCTTGCTGGTGAAAGACGACGCAGTTTATTTACCAAGTTGACAAGCACTGGATTTCTCAGGATGGTGGTCAGCCACTTTGGGTAAACCGCGAATGAGGTTTTCCCTTCCAATCTTTGCAAGATATTTGAAGTTCTAGTGGCTCACTCGCTTGTGCCATAGCCAAATATTTTCGCTCACATTTTTAGCTACAAAACAGAGATTAGTAATACTACATGTAGAATTTAAATCAATAATGTAAATATTACTCTTACGAATCCTTGTGAGTAGTGTGACTCTGGAAATGCTATCTTTAATGAAGCAATTTGAGGAAGTGAAGTTGCAATGCATTCCTTTGTCACAGAATTGAGAAATTGAAAGGAGGTTGTGCTTGAGTCTTTCAACAAGAGAAACCTTCTCAATGATTAGGTTTCCTTTCCTTATAATACAGTACCCAATGGTCTTGCCTTTGTTGTTGTCACCAAAGGTTACAGATGGACCGCTGGCTTCAATGACATCTTCAAGTAAGGATCTATCTCCAGTCATGTGTCTTGAATAACCACTATCAAGATACCATTCATTTCCTTGGAGTGACCAGGCATTAAGCAGAGGACCTGAAAGATAAACATTTAAAAATGAGGTCCCCTTTATTCTTTTGGTCTTGAGGTTAGCATCTTTTGATGACCCGCACTTGTTTGACAGAAGGAGGATTATTCTTTCTGGCATTGGGTGTGAACCTCAAAAGGCATTCTATAGCCTTGTGACCTGAACCATCACACACAGAACAGTGATGAAAGCTTTGAGCAACATGAGGTTTTACAAACTCTTTACTATTCTTGGGGTTGGCATTCTTTTTGGGAACTGAGGTTTTGGCCTTGACAAAGGTGGTTATTTTTGGTTTGATAGCACTTTTTCTAGGAATGCTCCCCTTGCTTTTGAAGGCAGGTGGTGCGGTCGAAGAAGAAGGGCGGTCTGCCATGCGGTCAGCTGCACAACATACTTCAAAAGGTGCAGTTGAAGTAGAAATGCGGTCAGCCGCAGTTGAAACCTCCTTTGCGGTTTCATCCTCAGAAACTTTCCTTTTCATTTGAGAATTTTTCCCAAAATGTTTCTTAGGGTAGTGTGAGCGTTGTGAGAAGAATTTTATCTTTTGAGTCACCACCTATATTATTCGTTTGGAAAACATAGAAAAACCATTTTGAAAGAGATTTGGGTTCGGGGCTTAGGTTATGGAATGGGTAGGTCAAGGAGCATCCATTCCACCCAATCCGGAGATCAGTCTTGCTAAAGAAAAGAGAGGTTTTCAAAAAGAAGAAGAAGATTTTAAATAATACAAATAAAAGATCCATTTAACGGGGTTAAACGGAATGTAGGATCTATTGCTTCGAGACCGTCTCCATGTCTTGGAGAGGCTCTAGGCCGATCCTAGATTCTATGGACTTATACCACTCTAACAATCAATTAGAAAGGGATTTAGGGGGTTACCTTGCGTGAGGTAATTTGGGCAGAGTTTCGACTCAAGTTTAGAATCGAATCTTGATGCGGACAGAGCTTCGCCTCAGTCCTTGACTTGGATCTTGATGTTTGTTTATCAACAAGGTTGACAAACAAACTTTGAGGTGATTTTTAGGGTGATTTTGTAAGATTCTTTCAAGGAGAGAAACCAACAAAATGTGTGTGTTGTGAAATTGTCCACCTCTTGAACCTTGGAAGTCACCAAGTATTTATAGGGGTTGGGGAAGTGTTGAAGATGAGATCAAACACTTCAAGATGGTTCCAGACTCCAAATTCTATTGGTTGGCCGGATGGATGAAGTTTTATCCTGAAAAGAGGTTGAAATCGATGAGAAAACTGCCTTCTACACGCTGCAGAGGGACGATATCTCGCGCGAGACACGCCATCTCGTGGCGAGATATTGTTTCTATGGACAATTCCGTCCTTTCCTCGTTATCTCGTATGCAGTTTAGTCTCAAACTAACGATGGTTAGTCAAAACTTAACGAAACATGACGAAATGGTGGATTTCTACTTCTTGACTCAAAGCGAGACTTAGAGTGGTATAAGTATGATCCGATGTGTTCAGAATGGGGTGTCTACAGAGCCCCTCGGCAACAAGACTTATGGAAGAAGTCATGTCGTCGATAGAAAAGACATCATTCTGAACATCGGGTTGGTCGGGCCACACGACTTCCTACGTATCTCTATCGGAGAATCAGACCATAACGTAGTTCGACTCCAAAACACGAAAAGGCTGCTTTAGGTATTTTGAAAATTATTTTGAAAATCGAGGAGATTTTGTTTTTTGAAAAGGTAAATTCATACTGAGGAATCAAATCAAGACCCAATTCTGAATATACCTGTCTTGCCTAAAGATTCGCCTGTCTGGGCTGCGAACCTGCGGGAAATATATTAGAAAACAAAGGCTTACCTTTCCGGTCCTTTGAGTCCTGTCGGTTTTGTGACGATTCGCCTGTCCGGGCTTCCGAATCGGGCTTTTTGTTGTTGAGGATGACGATTCACCTGTTTGGGCGTTGAATCGGGCTTTTTGTTTTGACGATCCACCTGTTTGGGCATTAGATCGGGCTTTTATGATGATGATCCACCTACCTGGGCGTTGGACCGGGCTTTTCTGATGACGATCCACCTGTTTGGGCATTGGACCGGGCTTTTCTGATGACGATCCACCTGTTTGGGCGTTGGACCGAGCTTTTTGATGACGATCCACCTGTTTGGGCGTTGGACCGAGCTTTTTGATTTGACGATCCACCTGTTTGGGCATTGGACCGAGCTTTTTGTTTTTCCTCCGTTTTGCAGTCATATAGGCCAACGAAGAATTGTCAAGGGAGCCCGAAAATGGCTAGAGCGGTGTGGGACAAGATCAAGGATCTTGATGGTGTTCGGGATAGGGTGGCCCAAACGGGGTTATTGACCTTTATTGATAACCTTCAGGGGATGAGGCGGACTCCCCAAGTTCTTCAAGCGATCTGGGAGAGGTGGTGGGTTACTACCCACACCATTCATTTGCACTTCAGGGAAGCGACTATGACTCCGACTGATTTCCTTGCTATCACGGGGCTAGAGTTCATTGGTGATCCGCTTCCGAAGATTTCGGGTTATAAGCCTGCGGGTCCAGCTGTGTGGAGGCAGTTGATCGGTTTCTCCCCTAACAAGGTTAAGGGGTTTGCTGCTGAGTTGACACCCCTCCGGTGTCAGATTGAGGATTATGCGGAGAAGCCGAACGTAAACACTGATCGGTTGGTGAGGGGTGCCCTCTGGTACATTCTTTCTGAGACCATTTTTGCGAACCACTCTTCTACGGCTTGTCTTTCTCTGTTACATTTGTTGGTGAATCTGGATGAGGTGAGTGGATACGATTAGGGCTCAGCAGGGCTGGCCTTCTTCTGTCACGCCATGGACGAGACATGTAGGCACACCAAGGATTCCCTGTTAGGGTATTCTTATGCCTGGGAGGTATGCTCTTAGTTCTGTTTCTGTTCTCTGCCTGTATGCTCTGTCTGTATTTCATACTGAATCCGCTCTGTTTTCTTGTGCAGATATGGGGCTATACTGTCCTTGGATTGTACAGGTTTGAGCTGGAGAGCCGGACCCCTTTGTTCCCGGATATCAGGAGATCGAGCCACCCCAATCGGAGCGTTGATGAGGAGGAGAACCAGGAGTGGACCCTGACGGTGGCGGAGGCGCGGGCCATGCTGGATACTTTCGAGTATGAGAGGCTAGGCCTTTATTCGTGGACCCTGTTGGAGCGGGAGGTGCATCACGCTTGGGATGCTACCGGGATGCATAGGATGGTGGCATCTTTGGATGGAGATACTATGTATCTTGGTGAGCGGGTCTTCCCACAGCATGGCCGGGGTAGAGAATCATATAGGGTGCCGGCGGATCCGCCTAGAGCAATGTATCCCACCCACTCTATTCCAGATGACGATTATGCTAGTCTTCTGGTGGGTGATGCGGCGACGGCTTGTGTTGTCCCCGGGGCCTCTTATGCAGAGTTCCTGCCTCGCTTGATGGGTCCCCTCCTAGTGGGTGATAGGCGATCGCACGCTCATGGCTCCGCCTCTGCTTCTGCCTCAGGTTCATTAGCCCCTAGCACTTCTTCCCAGTCTGCTGGTTCTCTGCCTTTTGCCCCGGATTTTGGTCCTCTGAGCTACATGTACATGATGGGGAGTATGCCGATGATGGGCCACATCCCGACTCTGGATCATATTCCTGAGGGTTACCGCCTCCCGCCGGATGTCTCCTCGGTATGTTTCTGTTTGTATTTCACGTATTCGTCCATATAAATGTATATGTCCGACTTCATCTGAGCACTTCCTTTCTTTTGTTGTCAGGTCACTATGTCCGCGGCCGATTACAACCGTGGAGCGACCAAGATGGCGGGACTGATGGCCCTGGTGTCGGACCTGTCCGAGAGGCTGTTTCATAAGGCTTCTTTGGCGGCCTCGACAGTGGCCTCGGCGGTGACCCCTACTTGCGGAGCCAAGAGGTCGAGGAGGGATGGTAGCCCCCGTGGCGGTGATGGCGGAGGTGCCGGCAGCTCGGGCGACTTGATGGCGTGATCCCCTCCTTTTTCTCTTTATCTGATTTCTGATGATCTGTACACATTGGCCGTGTGGGCCCAGACAATTTTTTTTTCTTTTTCTTTGGTACCTGTTAGAAGCAAGTAGGTAGCACAAAAACACGTTTTCTTAATCCCTAATCCTAGGTCTAATTAGTTAGTTAATTAACTTTCTCGACTTTCCATGTTTTATTTTGAAAATGGAATGGAATGGCCATCAAGGCCACAATTTTGAGCTTGATCTTGGTGTTGCACTACATATTATGAACTGTATGCGTAGGTTTTTCGAGACTTGCTTCGTCATGTCGGGGCTAGATTGCTGCTTGAGCAGAGCTATTGCTGTTTTGCCGTAGGGATATCTCGCGCGGGACAAGGTGTCTCGCACGAGACACGCTATCCAGACAGAGTTCTCTTCCATTTTCGAACAGGATTTTGTCAGTTTTCCCTATAAAATCACCCTGTAGTCCGGCCAGATGACTCATTCTAGCCTTTCAAACTCTAGAGATATTCTGTTAGGGTGAAACTCTTGGCTTCTTTTCCAACCCTATGATCCATGGCTTCCAAGGAGATCCCCCCAACGTCCATGATTGTCGATGATTTTTCTCTGTCATCTGAAGCGATTGAAGCCTTCAAGCAAGCATCAAGAGATTTTGTGAGGTCGTTTCGCAACCGATCTCACAATAGGTTCATAGCAGAATTTGGATTCAGAATCCTTTTCACTTTGAAGAACCTCCAACCGGATTGGAATCTGTTGCAGGGTGCTGCTAGATTTTGGAATCCCTCTGTCCACCTTTTCAAGTTTTCTTTGAATGAGATGGTGCCTACTGTGGAGGAATTTGCCATTATCTTGGATAAGCCTTTGACTGGCGAGATTGCGGTTCCTAAGTACCATAGGAATCATTCGGAGGCTTTGAATGAATTGTTAGGGATCCCCCATGATACTTGCTACGAGTTGGTTCATCGCAAATGGGTTGATTGCTCTTCTTTTCCAGAACGCTTCAGCGGAGATTCAGATGATGATGCCTTTCATGTCTACAAACGGAACTTTCTGGCCCTTTCTCTTTTCGGAGATGTTCTGTTTACATGCAGGGACGGCTTGGTTGACTCTCAATTGGTGGAAATTTTTCTGCAGGCTAGGAAATGTTCTAGGAACATTATTCTGCTAATCTTGGGTGAAACCCTGCATGGTCTTGATGAGCTGCATAAGACCGGTGCTATGACTCAAGGGAGTCCTCTTTTGTTGACCGTTTGGCTTAGGGAGCATCTCAAGTTGGTAGGTCCCCCATTGGAATATTCCCCTTTCACATATCATACGCGAAAGTTATTGATCAAGGATCTTTCAGCGGATGAATGGGCTGAGTTGATTGCGAAGACCGAAACTGCTGACATTCTTTGGTGTCCACCTTATTGGAGGTTGAACAAGTATGTTGCCAATACCAAGGGTTTTGACAGGGTTGTTCTTTCGGGTTTGCGAGATTCCTCCTTCTATTTTCCCAAGCGGGTGCTCCGTCAGTTTGGTCAGTCGCAGGACACTTATCTTTTTGAAGGGGCCTCTCGTGAGGTGTCCTATATTGGAGTAGAGTTTGCGAAGGCGCTAGCTCAAGCATGGGGCTAAGGAAATAGCCGGGACCGCTGGTCGAACCTTCGGACTTTTAATGCAAGCATATTCTTGTCTGACAAGTATTTGGATTGGTTTCTTCATACCGGCCACCCTAGTGCGGAGAAGATTGATGATCTGCGACTTTCACTGCTAGGGGATTCTTTTGTAGCTAGTAGTATTTTGCAAAGGAGCGAGGCTCAGTCTGATCCTGCTAACGTGCGAACCGATCCAACTCAGGATTTTCTTAATGGGGATTGGTACGAGAGGCGAGGCAAAGGGATGCCTGGAAAGACGCAAGCTTTAGATAGGCCCAATGTCTTCAAGAGGCTTTCGGAGTCCATCTTTGATCGTCTCGAGGGGTGTTCTGCTTTGAGGGGCTCAAAGCGCAAGAAGGATCGCGAAGACGGTGGTGATCATGTCTGCCGGCCTACCAAGTCAATAAAAGGCTAGATCTTAAGGAGTACCAAGAGATTGCTTTGATAGATCAATAGTTTTTTATTAGTATTTTTTTCAAGGTTATTAGCTTAGCAAATTAGTCGTTGTCGTTAGGATTTCCCTTTTGTTGTTAATAAAATGCATTCGATTAATAAAGGACAAAAGTAGATTTATTTATTTGATTAGACCGAACCCGGAGGCTGCCTACGTTCCTCTTTTACAGCAATTAAATAAGAGGCTCAGGTCTAACGTAGTTCATTTTTGAGAGAAAAAAGGACAAAATTACTGCTTCATGCCGAGGGGTAATCTCGCGCGAGACAAGGCCCCTTTTTTTTTTTTTTTGTGCACACCCTTTCTTCTGCCTAGACCGCCCCTTCGGGTTTTCAATCTAGCGGGCTTCTTTTCTTATGCGAGCTCTAATTTTTTCCTAGGCCGTCCTTTTCGGGATTTTCAACCTAGCGAGCGATTTTTTCTTTTTTTGTTAGGACGAGTCACGTGAAGTACTTCTTGAGCTTGTCCATGTTGACCGGCTTCGGTAGTTGATCTCCGTCTAAGTCCACCAGCTGAAAGGCTCCCCCAGAGAATATCTTCTTCACAATGTAGGGTCCTATCCATCTTGGTCCCCACTTGCCTAATGGGTTGAAAGGTCCAGGACGGTGCTCACGGAGAACCAGGTCACCCACTCTGATGTTCCTTGTCTTGACCTTTTTGTTGAAAGCTCTTGCCATTCTCCTTTGGTAAGCTTGGGTGTGTTCGGCTGCCTATAGTCTTCTTTCGTCTAACATGGCCAATTCTTCGTATCTGTTTTCTAGCCAGTCGACCTCGTTCACTTGGTTTTCTAGGAGAACCCGTAGTGATGGTATTTCCAATTCTATCGGCAAGACTGCTTCCATTCCGAATGTGAGGGCGTAGGGAGTCTCTCCTGTAGCTGTTCGTACTGAAGTGCGGTATCCCCACAAAGGTGAAGGAGGTAATCTTGTCGAGCCGATCTTTTCCAGTGACTGCCATTTTTCTGATGATGGATTCGATTGTCTTGTTTGCGGCTTCAACTGCTCCATTCGTTTGAGGCCTATAAGGAGATGACTTGTGCCTTGTGATTTTATACTCAGTGAGGAGGCGATCGGTTTCTTTCTCGAAGTGTGACCCATTATCGGATATCATCTCTTGCGGAATCCCATATCGGCAGATGATGTTGTGTTTGATGAATTCTGCAACCTTTTTGGCATTCAGAACTTTGTAGGAGGCGGCCTCAACCCATTTAGTGAAATAGTCGATGGCCACTAGGACGAAGCAGTGTCCGTTAGCTCCTATGGGTGTGACCTTTCCAATCTCGTCTATTCCCCATGTCGAGAATGGCCAAGAAGAAGTCATAGGGTACAGTAAGGAAGGCGGTGAGTGCTGAAGGTTGGCATGTATCTGACACTTGTGGCACTTCTTGACCATTTTGGTACAGTCAGCTTCCATGGTTAGCCAAAAGTACCCTTGTCTGATGATCTTTTTGGCGAGCATGTTTCCGCTCATGTGGGTTCCACATATGCCTTGATGAACATGGTCCATTATTTCTTGGGCCTCTTCCTCGGTGGCACAAAGGAAGTTTCCTTGGGAATGTTTCTTGAATAGACGGCCCGCAGTGATGACGTAATTAGCGGCCAACCTCTTAAGGGCGATCTGAGTCTTTTGGTCCGTCTCAGGTGGGATGGTTCCATCTAGGATGAAATGCCAAATGTCATGGTACCACAGTTTCTCTTCGGAGTTCTCAACAATGGTACATTCGGATAACCATTTGTCTTTGCAGTCATGGAGATCTATAACAACGCAGTAGGCGGGAGTTGCACGCCGTGTTATTTTGAAGGGTTTGACTGCTTTTCCTTTAGGGATTTCGACCAAAGAAGCGAGTGTGGCTAATGCGTCCGCAAACCGATTTTTGTCTCTGCGGAGGTAGTGGAATGAGACATCTTGAATTGTTGCGCCAACTCTTGGAGGTGGGCACTGTATCTTTGAAGGGTTGGATCTTGGACCCTCCACTTCTTCAATGTCTGATTGATGATCAACTGGGAGTCCCCAAATACCTCAAGTTCAGTCACATTGCGTTCTATGGCTGCCTCAAGCCCCGCTATACAGGCCTCATATTCCGCGGTGTTGTTGGTGGCATCAATGTCAAGACGTATTGCCAGTGGAGTATAGATGTCGTTAGGGTCTACCAACAACATTCCGATGCCGAACCCTCTCTTGTTGGCTGCGCCATCAAAAAATAATTGCCACTTATTTTCTTCTTCTATACTCATGATGTCTTCATCAGGGAATCGCGGGTCTTCCCCCTTCGCTTCGTCACAAGGAAATTCGGCCAACTGATCTGCGAATACACTCCCCCTGACGGATTTCTGAGTGACGTAAGTGATATCATACCCCGCGAGCATGAAGTACCATTTGGCCAAACTCGAGGACAAATTTGATTTGTCTAGGATATATTTCAATGGATCCATTCTTGCAATTAGACGAACCGAGAAGGCTTCCATATAGTGCTTTAGCCTTTGTAAAACCCAAACGAGAGCAGCGCAGGATTTGTCGAGTGGAGAGTAGTTGATTTCGCTACCTTGGAATCTGCGGCTGACGAAATAGATGGCATTCTCTATGTGTGAGGCAGGCTATTCTTGAGCGAGCATAGCCCCTAGTGCATTGTCAGTAATCGTGAGGTACAACTTTAAGGGCTTCTCCTTGTGTGGTGGAACCAGGATGAGTGGGGAAGTTAAGTAGTGCTTAACTTCTTCGAATGCTTCTTGACATTCTTCGGTCCACTCTTGAGGTGCGTTTTTCTTAAGTAGCTTAAAGATGGGATCGCACATTGTAGTCAGTTGATTGATGAATCGACTGATATATTGAAGTCTGCCCATGAATCCCTTTACTTCTTTCTGTGGTCTGGGTGGAGGCATGTCTGTGATGGCTTTTATCTTGGCGGGGTCTGCCTCTATGCCACGCTCTGTGACCATGTACCCTAAGACTTTCCCTTTGACCACTCCGAATGAGCATTTGGCGGGGTTGAGCCTCATCTTGTGCTGTCTCAGTCGATTGAAGAATTTTCTGAGATCTCTGAAGTGTTGACCATCTGTCCCCTTTGAGTGAATAATCATGTCGTCCACGTATACCTCTATTTCCTTGTGTATCATGTCGTGGAATAGTGTCGTAACTGCTCTTTGGTAAGTAGCCCCTGCGTTCTTGAGACCAAACGGCATGACCGTGTAGCAGAACGTTCCCCAAGGTGTGGTGAATGTTGTTTTGTGCTGGTCCTCCTCTGCCATGAGGATTTGGTTATACCCTGCGAAACCGTCGACGAATGAGCGGACCTCGTATGCGGCTGTGGCATCGACCAACATGTCTATGTTTGGAAGCGGGAAATCATCTTTAGGGGATGCCTTGTTCAAGTCTCTGAAATCGACACAGACTCGTATTTTCCCGTTCGACTTGGCTACTTGTACCGTGTTTGCTAACCATTCTGGATATTCAATCACTTTGATAAACCCTACCTTCAAGAGTTTCATGATTTCCTCTTTCACTTGCATTGACCATTCCGGCTTGATTCTGCGTAGCTTCTGTTTGACTGGCTTGGCAATGGGTAGCAGCTGTATCTTGTGTTCTACGACTGACTGATTCAACCCAGGCATATCTTTGTAGGACCAAGCGAAGACGTCGACATATTCTCTGAGGAGCTGCGTCAAGGTTTCTCTGTCTTCCCCCTTGAAGAAGCTGCCGATCTTTATTTCTCTGGGATCTTCCCTTGTCCCAAGATTAACCGTTTGCATTTCCTCATCGTCAACATGGCCATTCTTTCCACAACGACCTACTTGCTTAGCTAATTCTTTTAAGATTTGTTCGTTTTCTTGATCTATCTCATCGTATGATTCATTATTAACGTGTTCGTTATATTGATTATTATTAGTTAATTCATCATTCACGATGTTAGCAATCTCAGGGTACTCGAAAAGATCAAAGTTTTCATTAAGAAAGTAAGGGAATACATGTTCGGCCACCGCCTCGATTTCCTCTTGAGTGAGTTCGTCGGAGGTGGAGCCTGCTTCTAATGTGAAAGTTACAGGGCCTATCTTCCTGCGGGGATGGGGAGTGCAACCAAGCTCTTTGATCATGAAGTCTTCATCAACAACTGGTCCTCCAATGACGTGCCAGTTTAGAATTGGCTCATCACATTTCTGTATTAGTCTTGTGTAATCAGTAGTTGGAGCGTCCCCCTTGGAGATTGCATGGATCTGGCTATCTTCTAACCGGCACAGGTCTTGGAACTATCACATCATGTCTTCTCCCAACACAAAGTCCCATTCACTTGTCATTTCTGCCTTCGTGCCTGAAATTACCCAGGATCTGGCGCGCGCGCGGGGCCCGCGCATCTCGCGTTTTTGCCGCGCTTTGGAAATGGCCCGGATCCGATAGGCAGCGCGTTTGCGCCCTGGCATTTGGCTTATTCCGTTTTGCGGTGTTGGAGGTGTCTCGCTGTGTTTTTGCTTGTAGAGTCGCCACGCCGTTTTTATTAAGCCCAAAACATTGAAAAAGGGCATCAGTTTAAAAATAAACTGTTTTTTTTTGTTGTGTGATGAGATTTTTGAGTTCGGAGGTCAGATGACTCCTCAGGAAGAGAATATTAGAATCTTAGAGCTCACCCGAGTCGCCTCGTAAAATGAGTCTTTCGGATACCCCTAATATTCTTTAACTGTTGTGTGTGTGTGTATGTGCTTTTTTAAAAATGCATGCTGTATCGGATGTCTACATTGTACACTGCTTTATTTAAATGTATTGAAATAGTGTAGGAAGGAAGCCTTACCAATGTTGGTTCGTGTCTGTCTTTCGCAGGGGAATAGTGTTTGAGGATGGAATAGAGTTCCGATACGGACCGGGATTGCTTCGGAAAGGGGGTCGGTTGTCTGCGGACAGAGTTTTGGCGTGCGTTGGGATCGCAGGGATCACTCGGGCAGAGGTTCGGCATGCGTTGGAATCGTTGGTTGGATTCGGGCAGAGGTTCGGCGTGCGTTAGAATTATTGGTTGGATTCGGGCAGAGGTTCGGCGTGGGTTGGGATTGTCGATTTGACTCGGAAAGAGCCGGGACGCCTCGAGAAAGACCAGGCAAGGCCTCGGAGTACCACGAGGGGCCTCAGAGTACCTCGAGAGTGCCTCGAGGCAGCGCGGGAGCATCACGGGAGCGCTCGGGGAGGCTTCGGAGCAACGCGAGGGGGCTCGGAAGGCCTCGGAAGGATCCGAAAGGGGTCGGGAGTGCCCCGAAGGGTCTTAAAGGGGAGCCTGAAGACTGGGGGGAGAGGAGAGAAGAGGGAAATGTGTGAAAATGAGGGAGGGGGAGCCCTCTATTTATAGTGTAGGAAAACTGCAATAAGGTTCGTACGGACCTTATAGGTAATCCAAAATTTTAGTTTTCCTCGATTTGAGGAAATCTGTGATGATGAAGAAGATTTTGGAATGATGATGTCTAGGTGCAATAAGGTCCGTACGGACCATCTCAGCATGTAAAGAGGTCCGTACGGACCAACCATGTAGGGGGTAATGATGTTCTCCGGGATTTGAGGGAATATATTGGACTTTAAGGGGATTCAGTCATCATTGCAGCAAAGAGGTCCGTACGGACCATTTATGCTTTTCTAATTTCTGAATAATTCCCAAAAGGTCCTTTTGTCCCTTTTTATCCCAGAAAGGTTCCTCCCTTGGTTTGGTTGGGGGTTTTTGAGGGTTTTGAGTGTCAAAGGTCTTCGAGACTGCGTTTGTGAGTCTGCGGTGTTTCCTGTGTGCTCGGAAGAGGGTGATCCAGATTGGGGTACTTACAGAAGCCCCTCGATGACGTCACTTACGGAGGAAGTGGGGTCGTCGATAAGATAAGGGTCCTAATCTGGATCGCGTGCTGTGAGAGGAAGTGACCATGTAGGTCAGTTTGAGGATGTGGCAGTGTCCTGGGTGTGTGACCGTTTAGGTCAATTGGCTGGACCCTGCGATAGGATTCCTACGTATCCCTGGCAGGAATCAAGCCTGATCGTAGTTCATGTGTGGGGTGAGTGTTGTTGTGTACGAGGACGTGAGATGTCCTCTGACTGGAACTCTGTGTGTGGATGTGGTGGAATCCCGTGGGTAACCGCATAGGTCGGTGGTAAGGACGTGGAGGCGTCCGGGGGTGACCTGTATAGGTCAATGGTAAGGATGTGGTGGCGTCCTGGGTGACCGCATAGGTCGATGGTAAGGATGTGGTGGTGTCCTGGGTGACCGCATAGGTCAGTGGTAAGGACGTGGTGGCGTCCTGGGTGTGCAATCTTACTAGAAGATGGGTAATCTTACGAGAAGATGGGTAATCTTACGAGAAGAAGATGGGTAATCTTACGAGAAGATGGTTTGCGGTGTAAGAGGACGTGTCCCGTCCTAATATGATGTGAGGGCATGGTGGTGCCCTAAGGATGCGGTGACCGCCGAGGTCGATTGTAAGGATGTGGAGGCGTCCTGGGTGACCGTATAGGTCAATGGCTGGACCCTGTGACAGGATTCCTATGTATCCCTAGCGGGAATCAAGCCTGGTCATAGTTCAGAGATCGTGAAATTGTGAGGGTATGCGGGCGTGGTGGTGCCTGAAGTGTCGTGTGACCGCCGAGGTCGACTGTGAGGACGTGGTGGCGTCCTAAGATGTGGTGACCGCCGAGGTCGATTGTGAGGACGTGGTGGCGTCCTAAGATGTGGTGACCGTCGAGGTCGATTGTGAGGACGTGGTGGCGTCCTAAGATGTGGTGACCGCCGAGGTCGATTGTGAGGACGTGGTGGCGTCCTAAGATGTGGTGACCGCCGAGGTCGATTGTGAGGACGTGGCGGCGTCCTAAGATGGAAATTTTACGATTTTCCGAATCGGGTGATTTAAGGCCTTTCGGGCCGGAGATAGTGATTTGGGAGGTTTATACGGTCTTCCGGACCGAGTGGTTTAAAGCCTTCTGGGCTGGAGATAGTGATTTGGGAGGTTTATACGATCTTCCAGACCGAGTGGTTTAAAGCCTTCCAGGCTGCCTGTATGTCATGTATGAGGACTTGATTCGTCTTCTGACTGTGGTTGTGCCATGCGTGAGGACTTGAATCGTCTTCTGGCTGCAGTTGTGTCATGCGTGAGGACTTGAATCGTCTTCTGACTGCGGTTGTGCCATACGTTAGGACTTGAATCGTCTTCTGGATGAGATTGTGCCATGCGTGAGGACTTGAATCGTCTTCTGGCTGCGAGTGTGCCATGCGTGAGGACTTGAATCATCTTCTGGCTGAGATTGTGCCATGCGTGAGGACTTGAATCGTCTTACATTTGCTTGGGGTGTGCCATGCGTGAGGACTTGAATCGTCTTACGGCGAGATTGTGCCATGCGTGAGGACTTGAATAATCGTCTTAGGCTGCCGGGTGTGCCATGCGTGAGGACTTGATATCGATCTTAAGTGAGATTTGCGGAGGCGTGGCTGCCTTGTGCTTTGATTGCGAGAGGTGTAGATGCCTCGTTCTTTGTCCGCTGGGGAGAAGGTTGGACTTACGATGACTACCGGTGTTCATCCGTTGGGGATCATCGTGGCCTTGTAGGGGCTTTTTCCGCAGAAGAGGTGACTTCGGGCTTACTTTGATGGCCGGAGGTTGCTTCACCATTTGGCTTTCTGGAGGCATTTTGTGCCTTGAGATTAGTCTTTGGGAGTGCGGCTCCTTTGCACTTGTTTTACGTTTAGCGGGTGAGTCAGGACTTACGATGACGGCGATCTTTGAGGATATGCGGTCTCATACGCAATTCCTTTTTGACTTCTTTGGGGGAAGGAGCTCGGGCTTACTTTGATGTCCGGGGGTTGCGTTTCCGTTTAGTGGGCGAGATGGGACTTACGATGACGGCGGGGTTGCGTTGCCGTTTAGTGGGCGAAATCCGGACTTACGGCGACGGCCGGACTTGCTGCTTGCGTTGCCGTTTAGTGGCGAAATCCGGACTTACACGCGCCGGAGGTTGCGTTGCCGTTTAGTGGGCGAAATCCGGACTTACGGCTGACGGCCGGTGCTTAGGTTGCGTTGCGTTTAGTGGGCGAAATCCCGGAGCCTCGGACTTACGCCGTTTAGTGGCGGACTTACGATCTTGCGTTGCCGTTTAGTGGCGAAATCCGGACTTACGCGACGGCGGTGCTTGCGTTGCCGTTTAGTGGGCGAAATCCGGGCTTACAGCGCGACGGCGGTGCTTGCGTTGCCGTTTAGTGGCGAAATTCCGGACTTGCTTGCGTTGCCGTTTAGTGAGGCGGTCGGTGGTTGCGTTGCGGTTTAGTGGTAGATCAGGACTTACGGCGACGGGCGGTGCTTGCGTTGCCATTTAGTGGCGAAATCCGGACTTACAGCGACGGTCGGTGCTTGCGTTGCCGTTTAGTGGGCGAAATCCCGGACTTACAAGCGGCGACGGCGGTGCTTGCGTTGATGGTTAAGGACCAATGCATGTGAATCTGCCGAAATAGGCCTTTGGACAGCGACGGGGGCAAAGATTATAAGGGCGAGAAAAGTAATTTGGCCCTTCGTTGCAAAGAGGTAAAGTACGGATCAGCTTTGGGATGTAAAGAGGTCCGTACGGACCAGTGTTGAATTTTACAGTTCCCAGATTTTGACTGAGTTTAAATCCGAGGCAACCCCTTCATTTCCTTCTTCCAGTTCGTGCATCTGAGAGAGAGAGAGAGAAGGAGAAAAACTCCATTGTTGTCCAAAATCTTCCATTTCTTAGCTTGAATTGCTTGCGATGGCGGAAGGATCAAGGAGGGGACGTCGCCAACGGAGTCGAGATGTGATCGAACAAAGGATGGAGCTTCAAAGAAATTGGATCTCCTTCGTGCCTTCTTCGAAGAATCCGAATGTGTTGTACCGGAATCCGGAGGTGCATAACCGACGAGTCAGTAACGTCGGAGAGGTAAGAAATCAATTTCGTCTCGATTCCTTGCTTGAAATTTTTGAATGCTAGAACTAGGCTTTAGTTTTTCGCATTTTTGTGGCTTTTGTTGTTTGTCATGCCTATTGTGAAATTCGTGATGAATTGTTGAAGTTGAGCATGTAAACATTGTGGGTATGTGATTTTTGTGCAAAAATGTGTAGATTAGCTCTTATTTGTAAAAATAAAGTGCCTCTCTTTGAAAATGCATGCTTTGGTGTTTTGTACCTTATGCTATTTCGTGTGTACATTGTGAGAAAAATTGCCATGTAGGGACAAGTTTTGTGAAAAATGTGACATGTGCCGTGTTTTGTGACGGGTTTTGTCTGAAAGTATGTGTCGTGTAGGGGACGGACTTTTCTTTTGAAAATGTGTCATGCAGTGTGTGCCGTGTTTTTGGTGACGGACTTTGTGGTGAAGGAGGGCCAGTGCAATTGGATAGCTGAGGACGTGCTGACTGAGCTGCTGGGCTTTGCGCCTCTTCCTCGTAGGGGCCTAGGATGTGGAGACGAGGATTACATCCGTGTGGGGCCCCTCTTGTCGGGATCTGCGGCCGAGTGACAGGCGGAAGCGTTGTGGCGCTCCTTTCGTACGTGGTTTGCTCTCTCAGAGACTGTTCTCGAATCATGCGGCAGACGGCTCCTTTCGCTCTGCTGGAAAGCTTGATTGATTTGGAGAGGAAAAGTGTGATATAGCTTGGGGCGAGGCGGGCTGGCGAGCTTTATTTCTCCTTGGGCCAGGTTCGGCGAGGAGTGTGGCCGGTTCCTTGGCTTGTTTGATTTTGCTTTGGAGGTATGAGTTTATTCTTTGTTTTTGATTGGCAACTTTGTCATTTTCTCCGTTTTCTTTTACCTTGAGCCTTTTTTGCTTTTGTTGCGGTGTGGTTCTACGAGATATTCCGGTGTTTCCCGTGGGATAGAGATCTACAAGGCCATAGCGGCCTATCACTGCTATGTTGCCGGCAGGGCCGCCGGAGGAGGAGGAGGACCGGTAGGGGTAAGCTCACCATTACCTACGGGGAGGTGCGAGCGCATACTGGAGGAGAGATAGCCCGGCGTTCGTTACGTACCCCAGGCTCGATATGAGGCGGACGATTTCGAGGGCTCTGTGGTGGCAACGCGAGAGGAAGATCTTTGCGGGGCACGACACGGCGTCATGTACTTAGGCGAGAAGAGTCTTTTAGCGGCATGGCCCGGGTATGCTCCACCCTTGGCTCAGGGGACCCGCCTTTCGGGATGATGGATTCCAGTGATATGGACGTACTTGGAGTTTGAGAGGTATTTGGGCGGCGTGATTGCCCATGAGTTTGTTTTGTATCGAGAGGAGTATGGGGCCTTCGTGAGGAGGAAGTTGAGGATGCGCCGAGGTGTTGGCGAGGAGAGGAGAAGTTTAGTCGGGTGAGGGTCCCCGAGAGGGTTTCGGTGCACAGGCGGATTTCACGTATGTCCGGGGATTCCTCGAGGAGGAGGGTGTCTGTACCAGATCACTGAGCGGAGGCTCCTGCTGCCTGCAGAAGTGGATCTGATATGCCGGTGAGTGTGCTTACTCTTTTCCATCTTGGCATCATTTCTGTATTTTTCTCTTTTTGTTGAGTATGACTGTATTGCTAAGCGTTTCTTTGGCTGCTTGCTTGTGCGGAGTCAGGGGAGAGCCTATGACATGCGACCGCCGTTATGTGGCGATGAGGTCCTTCGCGAAGAAGATGGCGTCGAAGATGTCTTGCCGGTCTTCTCGGTGTGTGTGCCGCGTCTGTTGCCTTTGAGGCATTTCGTGGGCGTTCCCCGAGAAGCCGAGCGGAGCCACGGCGGGAGGGACCTTCGCGGGGCGGCATAGCATGGATGCCGGGGCGTCCTCGGAGCTCGAGAGGTCGCGAGACCGCTTCGCCGGTTCTTTCCTTCGCCGGATGCGCATGGTGAGGGTTCGTCGGAGCGTGCCTATTTCGACCCTTTTATTGGTTTCGACCCTTCAGTACCTTGAGTACCTACCCCGGGAGGGTTCGGTACTACGATGATGAGGTGTGGCTGCGAAGTTTATCGGGATGCCCGACTTCTCGCTTGAGGATGTCAGTGATGATGATGATGCTGAGGAGTCGGATTAGGGCTCATTTACTTTCCCTCTTTCCATATCTTCTTTTTTTTTGTTTAGCAACAGACATTTATGTACCTGTAATAAAACATTTGCATTTGTACCGCAAAGCATTTTATTCTAAGATGTAATATGTCTTTCGTGATTCCCGGGAGTTGTCCTAGGAATTGTTGCTACTTTATTATTTGTGCATGCCACGTGGTGAGTGCGTTTGTGGGTAGCGTGTGCTTCTTAGGAAATGGCTTTGGCCAGAGTTTGGGCAGTTTGAGTAAAGTCCTGCTGGGAACAGTGGTTGTTGTACTGTTTGCTGGGGAAGTGGGTCATGGTTGCAAAGAGGTCCGTACGGACAGACCTAGCATACAAAGAGGTCCGTACGGACCAGCTTTGCTTTTGAGGAGGAAATAAATGTTCTCCGGATGTCTGGACTCTCCCCACTCCCAATTTGCAGCCATTTTCGAGCTTTCTTCCCCATTTTCTCTAGGAACCTCCATTTTTGCCATGGATTCTTCGTACGTTCCAAGAATTTTGCCAAGGCTTTCGCAGGAGTGGCAAGCACTCTTCCTTGAGCGGCTGAAAATGTGGATGCGACAGGATGAGGCATCGGGGCGGGCTTTCGCGGTAAGGTTTCGACTTTGCTCGGTTTGGTCTCTTAAGGAGTTGGTTCACGGTGGGATTTGTTGCGAGTGCCGCCGCAAAGTTGGATGTTAGGAGGCATGTGTATTGCTTCTCCTACAACGAGGTAGTGCCCACCTTTGAGGATTTTCGGGCTTTGATTGGAGGACCGGAGGTGGAGGCCATCTCGCTTCCTTTGATTGGTGGTGCTGCTGTGAGCGTGAAGCTTGCAGACTTTCTTCATAATTTGTTGGGAGAAGTGTAGGGCATGATCCTTGATTCGGGTCATATTGACATTTCTGCATTGCCGGAGCGGTTCATGATTGATGATGAGAGTGATGTCTCGTGGGATGCATTTGCCTTGTGCGTGATAGCGACGCTTTTCATGGTCAGCTCCCTTGGGGTTTGCGATGGCACTTTGCTAGATGTGGTTGGGCACTGCAGAGCTGGAGAGGATATTGTCCCGTTGGTGCTAGGGGAGACTCTTCATGGTATCGATCGTCTGGCGACTGGGGATCGGTTCATGAGAGGGGGAAGCCCCTCTTTGCTCGCCTTATGGCTGCAAGAGAGACTTCAGGCCATGCCCGAGGCTCCGACGTCGTTTAGCCCGTGGTTGTTTGCTCGGCGACCTCTTGCATTGGATATGGATCAGTCCGCCTGGCACAGCTTGGTACGTATCAGATCCGTTGGTGGGTTCCGCACTGGGGTATCGAGACTAGGAGGGCCTTGCAGGAAGGGTCCTATGTGGTCAGAGTTCCAGGTTTGTCTTGGTCCTCCTTTTATATTCCGTTGCTTGTTTCTCGGCAGTTTGGGATGAAGCAAGGCCTTTGTTGGGCTGGGATGACCTTGGTACTGCGGAGGTAGTTCCTCTTTGTATGGCCGCTCCAGGTGCTCTTCTGTATTTTACGAGGGGTATGGAAGTACTCCGCTTTCCCTCAGGTGGTGCACCTTAGATGTCGGGAAAGTGTCGTATTGACGACCCGTGCACAACTGGCTTGGTATGAGCGGCGTGTTGGGCAGTCCCAGTGGCTTTGGGGAGCGTGCGGCGTGGAGCAGTGCAGGGCCCCGGATTGCCGTAGTAGCTATTGCCTTAGGAGTGCGAAGCACAGTCGACCCTCAGGATGTTACGGGAGACACTTTGTTTGACTACGAGACCAGAGTTGTCCGACTGACAGGGAGAGGTCCTCTTTTGCAGACTCGCAGGGAGGAAATCCGAGCCAAAGCACGGGCGAATGAAGCCACGAGAGGCTCTTGGATTGTTTGACTCTACGGGAGGACCCTAATCTCGGACTGAGAGACGCAGAGCTGGCTCACGTGGAGCGAAAGAAGACTCACCGGGGATGAGGAAAGAAAGGAAAGAATGGCAAGGGGACAAGCGCAGATGGCACGGAATGACCTCCTAGGTATCCATTCATTGCATTGCAAACACATTATTTGTTAAATGTATTAAGCTGTCTTTTAGCATGTTGTGAATTTGAGAGTAGACCGTGCTTGAACTCATCAAGAAATGTTGTAACCGTTAGTGATTTGTGATTTACTTTTAAAGCTTTGTCGAGACGCAAGATCTCTTGTTCGCTTTTTGTTTCTTTTGTGAACCTTGGCGACGCCCATCTTTGGACTTTTCTGTTACATTTGCGGACTGAAGCAGCCTGGGCCTTGATGGCAATCCCCTTTGCTTGGGCTTTGTGCTTGGCTGAGAGGTTGGATGATCCCCTGACAAGTCGTTTTGACGGTCATTTTCGTAGCTTCCTTGCCTCTTGCTTGTTGGCGTCGGGCTCTTGACCTCAATTTCGCAGCTTCTGCTTGAGCTTCCTTTTTTTTTATTTATTATTTTTTTTTGAGATCCCTTGCTCGAGCTTTTTTTTTTTGAAGCGCGTGAGGGCGAAGATAAGCCCCTGGCTTGGAAGTAGGATATGGGTCAGTCGTTTGACGTTGAGTGACCTCGGATGTCCTTTGATGTTCAGCTGGCTGCCGTTTGACTTGGTCAAGGTGATGTTGGGGGCATGCTCTTGAAAAGTGTGTAGTTTGATGGAGGTCTTTGGTTGACATTCAAACTTTTGAATTCTTTGTGTGTTTTTAGACCGGACCAATTAAGGTTGCCTACGTTCCCTCGGACTAGAGGGCTCAGGTCTGTGTAGTTCGACACTACATGGAGTGCCGAGAGATGCACAATTGTTCTTCTTTAGGCGAAGTATCTGCGGAGTTTGCTTCCGTTGACTGGATTCATGAAGGGATTGTCGTCTAGGTCTGTCAGCTTCATGGCACCTCCGGAGAAGATCTTTTGAACCACGAAAGGGCCGATCCATGTTGGTTCCCATTTTCCTAGTGGGTTGGTTTGAGTGGGAGGCTTTTCTTTGAGTACCAGATCGCCTTCCCTGATGTCTCGGGACTTGACTTTCTTGTCGAAAGCTCTCGCCATCCTGCTTTGGTAGGCTCAGACGTGTTCCATGGCCTTTAGTCGTCGCTCGTCTAGCAGAGCCAATTCTTCATGCGGCTTCGGAGCCATTCGACTTCGTTGATGTCATTTTCCAGCAGCACTCAGAGTGAGGGAATTTCCAATTCAATGGGGAGGACTGCTTCCATCCCGTATGTCAGGGCGAATGGAGTTTCTCCCGTGGCCGTTCTGACTGATGTTCGGTAGCCCCAAAGTGCAAGGTGCAGCTTCTCGGGCCAATCTCGTCCTCGGGTGATCATTTTTCGGATGATCCGTTAGAGAGTCTTGTTTGCTGCTTCTACGGCGCCATTTGTTTGTGGCCGGTAGGGAGAAGACTTGTGGCGTGTGATCTTGAATTCGGCCAGCAGTCTGTCGCATTCCCCTTCGAAGTGTGAGTCGTTGTCTGATATGACCTCGTGCAGGATGCCGTATCGGCAGATGATGTTTTCCTTGAGGAAATGCGTGAATTTCTTGGAGGTGAGCACCTTGTAAGACTTGGCTTCGACCCATTTGGTGAAGTAGTCGATGGCTACTAAGATGAACTCGTGACCGTTGCTGCCCGGTGGAGCAATTTTCCCGATGACGTCAATTCCCCAAGTGGCGAAGGGCCAGGGTGTAGTCATGCAGTAGAGGTCGTGAGGGGGTAGGTGATTGAGGTTGGAGAACCGTTGACACTTGTCGCAACTTCGGACAAAGTGGATGCAGTCTGCCTCCATGGAAATCCAGTAGTAGCCCATCCTGAGAATGATTTGCATCAGGGCTCTGGCGTTCATGTGGGGACCGCAAGCCCCATTGTGGACTTCGCTCATGAGCTTGTTTGCTTCTTCCTGGCTGATGCAGCGTAGGAGTGGTCCTTGGTAGCATTTTTTGTACAGCATGTCCCCAAGGATGACGAAGTGGGAGGCGAGGCGTTTTAGGGCCATGATGCTCTTGGCCTTGATTCCTTCCCTGTGTTGGCCTTCTTCGTTCATGAAGGCGGTTTCCCCATTCTTGAGGTATTGGAAGATCTGAACTGTGCTGGAAATGGCTTTGGACTGGCGTCTCTTTGGCTCTTCAGCAATTTCGCAAATCGCTGTGATTAAAACCTCCTCGGCAGCTTGGGCCCGGTTTTTCTCTCGTTTGACAACATGCTTAAATGTTTGCTTGATGCATTTATTCAATTAATGTGCTTGCTTCTTTGATTTAGATAAATTGTGATTAACGGTTGTGTGTTAGTTAATTCATCAGTTGTTAAAGATGCAATGAAAGGATATTCTAGAAAGGTCGAACCTTTTATTGAAAGCGTAAAGACTGTACATAGTTGATTATGGACTCACGATCTTCCGGCATAGAGCCATCAGATGACTCGAAAGACATGAATTCACAGACAACATGACTCGAAGCTAGACTATATGGGCGACGAGATTGGACTGAGCTTCATTACTCCTGGCAGCCGTAGCTCTAGAGGGAGTGGCAATGGCCTTGGCGACCAATCTTCAGTTGGCACGATTCCCGGAAAATAGCTTGCATGTGGTTCGATTTCAAACCAGATCGCGGAGGTCTTTGGTTGCTCCTCTGATGATGTCTCTCCATTGGTGTTGCTATCAAATTTTGGGGGTCTTGGACAGTAGAAGTTATTGAGGGCTATTTCCAGGAGGGCGAAGCATTCGCTGATTCGGAGTTGATTCTTGCTGATGTTGATCATTTTCATAGAATCCGCCTCTTTATCTGGGATCTTTGCTTGGACGACATTTACAATGTCTGATTCGAGGGGGCGGGCTATCTCTCCTTCCCTGATTAGGCCTTGGAGGAGGTTGCGCCACTGTTCATCTAGGTCTGACACTGGGATGTTGAATTGGAACTCTACCGACTCCAGTTGTGCATCGAATTGGATTCTCAGATTGATGACTCCTACGATTGGTCGTGCAGTGGAGTCGTAGGCTCGGATTACCCGGGGTGAAGGCCTTATCAGGAAGCGGTTGATACGGAGTCATTTCAGTGTGCTCAAAGCGATGATGTTGACTGCGGAGCCGTTATCAATCAAGACGTTCGGGAGGAAGAACATCTCTATTTTTATGAGGATGAGGAGGGCTTCGTTGTGTCGATTCTCACATATCGGCAAGTCATCGTCTGTGAAGGCTAGACCGCTTCGTGCTACCATTTGACTCGGTCTCCTCCGGGAGCGTTCGATCCATCCATTCGTATGCCTTGGTCGGGGCAAAGATCGTAGGAGAGAAGCGGTTGCCCTTGGGCGTTCTTATCTGGATTCCGTCACGAGACCTTTTGACTCGGTTTCACGTTCCCAGTCATAGCGAGACAACATGCCGACGGTTTCGTAAATTGCGAAGTGCTCTCGCTTGGAGTTTCGTCAAAGGCTATTGAGTTCACCCTGTCGTTTCGGGGGAATGGATTTCCGATGGTATTGGGATCTGGCAGAGAAGGCACGTATGTGTGCTGTTGGTACTGAGCTTGATGTGCAGAGCCGGGAAACTGACTGTGTTGAGGCGGGCATAACGGAGCTGCTTGACTGATGCCTGAGGGGAACTTTGAGCGAGAGCTGCTTTGCGTTGCTGGGATCTCGTAGCTTGGCGGAGGCGGGACTCGGCCGATAGCTTTGAGAAACCTGGGAGCCGGTATTTCTTCGTCTTCTATGAGAACGAAGGTTCCATCAGGTTGGGGCACTGCAACGGTTCCTCGAAGACGCAGGGTGTCTACGATCCAGGCTTGCTGCTCTTCTTGGCGCTTCTTGATAGTTTCAAAGGCTCGTAGCACCTCCTCCATTGTCTGGAGGTTCCTTAGTGGCGGGGTTCCGTTTCTCTCACTGCTATCTGTTGATCCCGTCATGGGGGAGTAGCGGACGGTGCGGACCGTTGAACTGGAAGGGCTGTCGGACCTTGTGACCTCGATGCGAAAAGGCGGCTCCGGGTATTCTCAACCACTCTCGGTTCAGGAGGGTGACGGGCAAGGTTTAGACACGGGAAGGCTTTTTGGATAAAGGGGGAAAGCTCACGTGACATGCGGTTTCCGTTTTTTTTTGTTTTAATTTACTTAAAACGTGTTTTCTCAGAGTCCTAGGTAGGTTGGAAAAGATTGCTCTTCTTTTTCGCAACTATGCTAGATCCTGGGTCAGTGGAGACCATCTGTGCGGCTATAAGCCCCTCGTTTTGCACCTGTATTTCGACATCCCAGGGTGGACAGCCCCGGGCGAGGGTCCTAGAGGGCAAGCAGTTTCCACCGGCCTAAAAGAAAAAAAACCGAACCTAAGGACCGAGCCTGTCATGTTCGTTTTAATGCGTTAGCCATGTGAATAGTGAGCCAAGCCGGCACCTGAGTCAAGATCGGGTCAAGAGTTCGGCATGACCACTCTTTACCTTGCTTGCGCAAGGGATCTGTGACGTTAGGCGTTGGCTGGGTCATATCGTCATGGCTGACGTATTAAAGGCTTGATGACATGGTGTCATATGGGCATGGATGTATATCCGGGACGGAACATTGTCTGGGTGTAGCTTCAGAAAATCAAGATCAGGTCAAGATTTTAGCATGACCTTTCATCGCTTTGCTTGCGCAAGGGATCTTGAGTTCCGAGCTTCGACTCAGAAAATGGCCGGCATGGGATATGTATCCAGGCTGTATGACACGGACTGGGTAAAAACCAACCGAGTCTTGACAGAGTGTGACTCAAGACTCAAACGTGTGGTTGACGCTTGGCTAGGATGGGATGTTTGGAATGATCCGTGCGCGTCCGAGAGGCGTAGGAAGGCCAAACGAATCGCAACCGAGACCACTCCGGGTTAAGTGGTTGTAGTGCAGGTGTATCCGAGGCGCAGCCAAGGCGCGTAGCCGTGCCGTGTAACCGAGGCAAAGCAGGTGAGCAAGCAGCCGTGAGTAGCGTGCGGTGTACCGAGGCAGCAGTGCGCGTAGTGTGCGCTCTCTAAAATTCTTTTTCTGAGTAAAACAGAAGTTTTTGCAGAATTTTAAATGTATGCACAAATGTATATTGATGCATTTTTTTTTGTATTTTTATTTTTTTTGTAAAATAAAAACGTAAAGCACATGCACACACACACAATAGTTAAAGAAAGGGGTAAAATAAAAGTTTGACCCTCATCATTGTTTTAAAAATCTTTTGTTTTGTTTAAAAGTTTTTAAAACAAAAAATCCCCAGCGGAGTCGCCAACTGAAATTACCCGGGATCCGGCTCGCGCGCGGGGCCCTGCGCATCTCGCGTTTTTGCCGCGCTTTGGAAATGGCCCGGATCCGATAGGCAGCGCGTTCGCGCCCCGGCATCTGGCTTATTCCGTTTTGCGGTGTTGGAGGTGTCTCGCTGTGTTTTTGCTTGTAGAGTCGCCACGCCGTTTTTATTAAGCCCAAAACATCGAAAAAGGGCATCAGTTTGAAAATAAACTGTTTTTTTTTTGTTGTGTGATGAGATTTTTGTGTTCGGAGGTCAGATGACTCCTCGGGAAGAGAATATTAGAATCTTAGAGCTCACTCAAGTCGCCTCGTAAAACGAGTCTTTCGGATACCCCTAATATTCTTTAACTGTTGTGTGTGTGTGTGTATGTGCTTTTTTAAAAATGCATGCTGTATCGGATGTCTACATTGTACACTGCTTTATTGAAATGTATTGAAATAGTGTAGGAAGAAAGCCTTACCAATGTTGGTTCGTGTCTGTCTTCCGCAGGAGAATAGTGTTTGAGGATGGAATAGTGTTCCGATACGGACCGGGATTGCTTCGGAAAGGGGGCCGGTTTTCTGCGGACAGAGTTTCGGCGTGCGTTGGGATCGCAGGGATCACTCGGGCAGAAGTTTGGCGTGCGTTGGAATCGTTGGTTGGATTCGGGCAGAGGTTCGGAGTGCGTTGGAATCGTTGGTTGGATTCGGGCAGAGGTTCGGCGTGGGTTGGGATTGCCGGTTTGACTCGGAAAGAGGCGGGACGCCTCGAGAAAGACCAGGCAAGGTCTCGGAGTACCACGAGGGGCCTCAGAGTACCTCGAGAGTGCCTCGGGGAAGTGCGGGAGCGTCGCGGGAGCGCTCGGGGAGGCTTCGGAGCACCGCGAGGGAGCTCGGAAGGCCTCGGAAGGATTCGAAAGGGGCCGGGAGTGCCCCGAAGGGTCTTAGAGGGGAGCCTGAAGGCTGGGGGGAGAGGAGAGAAGAGGGAAATGTGTGAAAATGAGGGAGGGGGAGCCCTCTATTTATAGTGTAGGAAAACTGCAATAAGGTCCGTACGGACCTTATAGGTAATCCAAAATTTTAGTTTTCCTCGATTTGAGGGAATCTGTGATGATGAAGAAGATTTTGGAATGATGATGTCTAGGTGCAATAAGGTCCGTACGGACCAACCATGTAGGGGGTAATGATGTTCTCCGGGATTTGAGGGAATATATTGGACTTTAAGGGGATTCAGTCATCATTGCAGCAAAGAGGTCCGTACGGACCATTTATGCTTTTCTGATTTCTGAATAATTCCCAAAAGGTCCTTTTGTCCCTTTTTATCCCAGAAAGGTTCCTCCCTTGGTTTGGTTGGGGGTTTTTGAGGGTTTTGAGTGTCAAAGGTCTTCGAGACTGCGTTTGTGAGTCTGCGGTGTTTCATGTGTACTCGGAAGAGGGTGATCCAGATTGGGGTACTTACAGTGCCCCACAAATCATTAAGGATTAGTGGGACGTGTTCTGTTTCACCTGGAGAAGCATCGCAGTCGCAGAAGATTTCAAAGCCCGGTTGGCGCTTTCCTTTATCATCAGTCCATGGTTCTGAAAAGATAAAGTAGGGAGTACTTTCCCCTTCCCGAATGAAGTAGCCATTGAGTTTCTTTCGATATGGCTCGAGGTTGTAATTCTTGGCCTTTGGGTCATCGTAGCCTTTTGTAAGTGCTCCAATTTGAGCTTGTTAGAATTTTCGTTAGAAAATTAACGAAAGTTATAACATTCCTAACATTTCCTAACAATCCTAGCTTTTCTAACAAAGTGAGGGCAAAATGGGCATTGTTATTTAAGGATAAACCAAGAAAGGAATCCTAAAAAGCAAAAGAAATGGAAAAAACCCGAATTGGTAAGTTGAAAAACACAACCAGTTTGAATTTTAAAAAGATTATTCCTTGTGTCCAAAGCCTGGAGCTGCATTTAATGAACAGTGCACGCTGCAGGTCCTGTCCGCGCGGATGGGTTTGTAAAATTCAGAGGGCTATAAATTGAGCCCTCCAGTCACAAAAAAAGGAAGAGGAGAAGGAACACAACTCACAGCATTTGGCGAAAATACTTGAGAAAACAGTGAGAATTCTCTAAGAATTGTCACCTTTTTCTCTTGAATCTTCCCAACTTTCACTCACTCAAATCAAACCCAAACACTCTTGCATTCAAGCCTTCAAACACAAAACACAAGGAAGATAGGTATAACCTCCCTCTCCTTACCCTAAAATTCATTCATGCATGCATTTTCAAGCTACAAAATGTAGTTCATTCATCTTCTTGTCTTAGATCCAAGAAGATCACCATGGAAGTTCATCTCCATGGATGATCTTCTACAAGGATCAACATTATTTTCAAAGTGTTCTTACTTTCTTGCAAAGAAAACACATTTTCAAAACCCTAAAAACCATTTTCAAGCACCAAATCTTGATTTCAAAGGATAAAATTCCCCTTCCCAAGCAAATGAAGTGCTTAGTCCTAATGTACCCCAAGGATGGTTTGGTATAGTTGATTCACCACTAAAATGTCAAGTGATCACTAACCAAAACCTAGGGAAATGGGGACAAGCATGGATGCAAAAACCCCCTTAAAATCATATTTTCTTTCTTGAGAAGTTGCTGTCCAGTAGCAGTTTTCCAAGACCCCAGTCCATTGTCTTAATTTTTGGACACAGATAAACTTGAAATTTGGTGTTTACTACAAAACACTTTTTGTAGCCAACATCCATAGCTTTCCATACATATTTTTACTTTATTTTTTGGGTGAGTAAAACTCCTCTTTTCAAATTTTCTTTTAGAGGCCAGTTCATCAGCTTCTGGAAATCCAGATTGCATATCTGAGATTTCAAGAAGGTTTTGACCCCTCAAATATTCTCCAAAATGGAAATCTTATTTAAGGTGTCTGGAACAACTTTCATTCTCTGAGTTTATCCAGATTATGAAGTTTTAAGACCCTTGAATCCATTTCAAAATCAAAGGTCCACTGCCTTTTTCATTCTGGCAGAAGTGACTCTCAACTTCAAAAGGTCTTTTGAGTACCAAATCTCAATTCAAAAATCTTCCAAAAAATCATGGGATCAGTTTAAAGTCTTAAAAAGACATCCCAATTTTTACTTTCCTCAGTTTCGAATTATTTTGGCCAAAACACACACACACACACACAAAAATGATTTTCAGCTTGGAAGACTCGTTTTACGAGGCATTTCGGGTGCACACTAACGTCCTTCCCGGCGTGTAACATGACCTCCGAACCCAAATCTCTAATCTCGGGCATTTTTCAAAGTTTTGGCCCTTAAAACAAAAATGGCGTGGCGACTCCGTTCTTTTTCCGGTTTTATTTGGTTTTTTCAAAGAAGCGCAAAAAAATCGAATTTATCCCGCGAGAAAAATTTTGGTGGCACATCATCACAGTGGCGACTCCGCTGGGGACATCTAAGCTTTTCCTAAAAAAACGATATTTGGTATATTGGTGGAAACCATTAAACTTCCCGTTATCGCCTCCTAACACGAGTCGGGGATAAATTGTGGTTTAACAATCCCACGTACCGGTATCATTGTTTTCAAAAAAAAAAAAGGGAAAGCTTTTGAGGGTCAAGCTTCCGTCCCGGCATTAAAAATCATTTGTTGTGTGTGTTGATTTTTGCAAATTTTTGTGTTGTTTTGGACACCTCGGAAAAGTCAAAATTTTGACTGTTGGACCCGTTGCCTCGGATTTTGAATTATGTGTTTATGTGCTTATGTGTGCATTTACTTTAAAAAAAAAAAAGAATTTCAAAAAATAAAGATGTTTCAAAAAAAAAAAGAAAATTTTCAAAAAAAAAATCATGCATCATACTTTTTAAGACACATGAAATTTTTTTTTATTTTACTCAGAAAAAGAAGATAGACTGCTTGCACACTACGCGCACGTTGACCGTACACTGCACACTTCGTCCCTAACCCGCGGAAATCCTTGTCGCGGCCCGTTTGGTTTTATTACGCCTCTCGGTGCAAGCACAGGACTACCCAAACATCCCATGGAGCCTCGTGTCGACCATGCACTTGTCCGTGACACACTTTTATCCGAGACCCGGTTGGTTTTAGTTTGGTCTCCGTGTCATGCCACACGTCTCGTGCTATAGACCTTTCCTTTCAAGCCTTTGTCGGCATACCGACTCAATATCTTTCGGGGACCCTAATCAGTCGAAGTTCTGCCGGTTTTCCGCCGCAGACTTTGACCAAGATATTGACCGGCGCCTTGACTTTGACTTTGACTGGCACAAATTATACACTGACTCCCAGCATGACACTGAGTCATCAAGGATTAACGGTTATTCCATGCCTAATTACGGCCTAATTGACGACAAGTCAAGATCAATCGTGGACATTCATCAGTCCAAATCATGCCGACTTTTTGTCGAGCCCTCGGACATGATCTTGACTTTAACGTCAGCTTTGTCCGTAATTTACATCGAATGCTCGTTAAGACTCGATTACCCGCTAGACTTTTAGGATCGTTTTCATTTT